>JBAMYA010045921.1:0-11355 GCA_037176975.1 Arrhamphus sclerolepis | reverse complement strand
CCTGCTGATGGACGGTTGGCTGAGCTGACTTTCCCTTCCTGATGCAGACGGCTCCATAAGATGGTGTTTCCTCTTTGATCCCTCTGTGCTCAGCCTTATTTTATTTCATTTTATTTTATTTTTATCTATTTATTTTTGATGTGTTTATTGTGTGTATCTGGGCAGTGGGTGTTTTTTGTGTGTGTGTGTGTGTGTGTGTGTGTGTGGGTGGGGGGGATTGGGCCCTGTTTTTACCTTTGAATTGTATAATTTTTAGATAAAGCACTTTGTGCTACATTCCTTGTGTATGAAAAGTGTTTTTTAAATAAAGTTTGATTGAGTTTGAGATGTGGAAACTGTCGAGATGCAGACTTTTGAACTGTCCTTATGGTAAAGTGGCTTGACAAGGCTTTTTAGACTGTCCCTATTTGCCAGCAGAGCAACTTGGGGGTTCTATGGGTTGGACATGACATGAGAATAGTTGATGACATGTCAAAACAGTTTTTTTAATGGCCAGGATGTCCTTCACATTGTACAACATTTAGTGCTCCAACGAATGAAAAGGCCCAAGAAGTTCACGTCTTACATTTGAGCCCAGGTTGGGACACATCAAATTTCAAGGGTATGGTATTTAGCCACCAGGGAAAATAAGCATCCCCTGAGAACTGTTAATTAATATAACAGATAAATGATGTACACCTCTCTGAACTGAAAACTTGCATCTATCCAAACATAATCAGTTATCTTTCTCTATGTTTCCAATTTTCTTTTTACGCAGGAATGGTTGAAATAGATGTCCCAAATAACCCAGTGGGATACAAGTCAACCGAAACTCTAACATGCACATTTGACGAGATCGCAGGCAGTGCTGGCTGGAACCTGAGCACCGAGTTTGATCGTTTTGAACTTGCCAACGGCTTCCTAGTCGAACTTAAATCGAACTATGATGGACAACCATCTTCAGTTAATGTTACACTGAAGGAGGTGACAGGCGTCTGGGAAGGCAAGTAAAAGTTTCACTCCGGCATTATATCTTCTTAATTTCAAGTTTAAGTGAGATCAAACAAGCACATAGATAAGTGCATATAATGCATAGATAAGGCTGCTAAGTGATTTCTGTTTTTCAGTCTTAAAGTGTCAGAGTAAAAGAAAAAAGTTAAAAACAAATTTAAAAAAAGCAATTTTAAGACTGACAAGACTCAAAAATGTATTTTAATTTAATTTAAAGTGTATCTAGAGTCTCTACAGACAAACCAAGGTATTTAACACTGTATTTGTACATGATGTCTAAACAAAGGACTTTTTGCACAGGCATCTCCTTCTAGGCACCACAACCGTATTATAAGTTCATATTAGTTTAGTGCAGACTACTGTCAAGGCACGCTAAAGAAGGAGAATTTGTGACCTCTGCTTCTAGAGAACTGGACCAATTGTTTATATTTATATATTAATTCATGACAACATAGGCATTTTTGTTTTGAAACAGAGGCCATGAACTGGCCTCCTTTTGTGTCCCCAGACATTACTTTGGATAACATTGGTCACTGAGGGACAGCAAATATACAAGTAGAATGATGAAGAATCCCAGATCCCTGGTAAAAGACACAAGCTAAAAGAGTTAGCTGCTATCAAGCTGAGCATAACATGCAGCTTAGCTAAAAGATGAACTTCATTTATTGTGTTTTTAAGATGAAACTAAACATCAGCTGGAGATTAAGCAGCAGGTGCAAACATTCTATAGGGTTTGAGGCGTCGCATAACTGTCTGATGCTGCCTTAAGATTAATTCAAGTCACATAGCACAACATGAAATTGGTAGATCAATTATTTTCCAGCATGTTACAATGTGCAATTGAACATATGCTGAATCGTGGCTGCAACAGAAATAAATCTGAGTGTATTTCAGGCTCTGAGCGCAGCGTCATTAGCAGGTTGTTGCTAATGTGCTAACGCACTGATGACTATAAAACTAGCCTTGTTGTAGTCGTGTTCATATGTTTTGAAAAGAAAAGAAAAGAAAAGAAAGTAGAATCAAAGGAAAGAAGTGTCTTTCTTCTCCTTCACGCATGTCAAATAAATCTCCACATCTGATCGTCCAGCTTTATTGCTTCATTAAAATGTATCTGATGTGGTACTAAAAATTTTGTCATGGATATAACATCTAACTAGGCTGTGAATACATTTAATTCTGCTGCACAGTTGGTATTTTTAACATTGGGGTCAATGGGAATTTGCTCTGTTTTGGAGCCTAGTGGTAAAGCTTGAGATGATGTATATAGCCAAATAAAGTATGGCTTCAAACAATTTATTTACAAGACAGTCAGGAAGCATTTTTGAGCATTCATCAAAAGAGCAAGTAAGAGCATGTCATTGACCTACATCTTCTCAACAGGCACGTATGAGTGTGGATTTACGATTGGGTCAATCAGGCACACAGCCAAGTCTAAAATGAAAGTGGCTCTCCTGCCTGACGAGATCACCTTGACAACCAAACCTCTCGTCGCAGACTGCACAGACCCTTCCAAGACAGAAGTAACAGTCACGGCAACCATCCCGAAAACCCCAGTCATCTATGACATAAAGTGGTCCTACAAAGACTTAGATTCATCTTCTGAAAAGACAAGTGAGACAAACCTTCAGTTTTTCTCAGATCGGTTTTCCACATTCCCATACAAAGAACTACTCAGCTGAAATTCCCTTACACAAAAAAACTTTTATTCCTTTAAAATGTTTGTCTAAGCTGTAAACCCTTTAAATACTGATGTTAACACTTTTTTGTTCTTTTTTGTTATAGAAAATGATACATTTGCCTACTCTCACAGCATCAACATAGACTGCCAGTACAAGAAAGCACATAATGTAACAGTTACCTTCAGTAATACACGCAAGGATGAGAAGACTGCTTCTGTGGCTATCCCAGTGATCTATGGTACCTAATCCTTTTTCCTGCGTTTGAACAACTTTTAAGTTCAACTAGTTATCTACAGTGTTGAATTACAATATTGCTTTTTTTTTTAAGAGGGGACAGCTACCTGTATGCCTGTAAAGGACAGCATTTGGCCAAAATCCCCAGTTGGTTCAACGGTGATTATTCGAGACTGTCCAGAAGGCAAAGTTGGGTATATGTCCCGTACTTGTGATGAAGACGGTCAGTGGCAGGATGTGTTCTCCGGCTGCGTTCGTGTGGAGCTTAAGAAACTTTCAACAGCAGCTGAAGTGAGTTTGGCTTTGCTTCTCACAGTAACCAGTTGTCCAGCCAACTGGGAAAAAAAACAAAACAAAAAAACATTTAAATGGGCCTTTTCTATCTTAAAGCAGCACAAAAGAAACTTAGCATTTTTTTCTTCTCTTGGCTCACCGGTATCCTCTAGGGCTGTCAAACTCAAGGCCTGTGTGCCAAATTGGGCCCACCACTTAATTTTATTTTTTGCATAAGCACATGTAAAGACAAAAATATATTTAGAAATATATTTATGAGGAAATTTCATTGCAGCTGCCTGTTGGATTCAGCACTGACATCAAAAACAGGGTTACTGCAGGTTCCAGACTTTGTAAGACCTTTTTAAGACTTAATTAAATTAAAGACATAATCTTTCCCAGCTGATTTTTCTTGCACTAAGCAGTATGGCTTTAGACAGCTGTGAAACAATTGGCCTTAAACAAACCCTAAATTCAGTTTTTTTCAAGACAAATATCACTAAACTTGGACTTTCCAATACTTAAAAAACAAATCCATTTAATATCTGTGTTACAATCCAAGAGAGACCCCTGCCAGTAACAGCAGTTGTAGTCCTAATATAGTGAATTGCTTTGGACTAATGAAATAAAAAAAACATACAACATCATGGAAACAAATGAAAACAAAAAGCACATAGGAAGATTAAGACTTGTTTATAATAATAAACAGTGAATTTAAGTTTTCTTTTTTTTTCAGGCCTTAACTTTGAGGCTGAGCAGCTGTTTTATGTAAAAAATAAATAAATAAATAAAAAAGGTCTAATTTTGTAAAAACTCATGATTTTTGTAAAAAAAATAAAAATAAATCTGATTTTGAACAAAAAACTGTGAGTTTTTTCAAAAGGTTATAGAAAAAAATTGCAATTTTACAACTTGACATTTTACAACAAACAAACTTTTCACATTTCTTTATTTATGTAGAGCATTTTTTATATACAATAAAATTTCTTGGTTGTTGAGAAAAAAAAGTCTAAAAAAACAAATCTTTCAAAACATGTTTTATTTGTGACTTTATGAAAAAGAAAAAAAATGGGATTTTAGTTCAAAAAAACCTTTTTGATAAAGTTCACAATTTTGTTTGTTGAATTTGATATTTCATGACAAAAAAAAACAGTTCTTATGAAAAAAAAGTGATATTGCAAAATTTGGCTTTTTTATTTTACAAACAAATAAAATTAAAAAACTTTATGGTAAAATCCCCCCTTTTTCATTTGTTTATTTGTTGTTGTTGTTTTTACAACGGAGTCCAGGACCTAGTGGAAAATCTGACAAGATAGCTGGTTGAGAAAATACAGAATAATTGGCCCTTTAATGGTAACCATGGTGGTGATATGGCTTGGGATGAGTTTGACACCCCTGCTCTTAATGCGTAAACCTTAAGTCTCTTTTACAACTATGGCCTTGAGCTCAGGCATTCTCACGTTTCTTTTCTGTCACTATCCAGGTAATAGACAGTCTGGGCTACTTTTGGTTGTTATGGCCGATTCATGACACTGGCAAAGGTTAGGTAGGCCAGATCATGATCTGGGTCTAACATGGGTTATGAGATGTGTTGTACAACTCAAACACCTTAAAATGGTTTATAAGGGCCAAAAGACTGAAAGTGAAGATCTGGCACAACTTTTGTTGGGACTGAGTATTGACAGAAACACTCATTCCAAGTCAGTCAAAGCCAATTTGAGCCAAAGAAAACTGCAGATGTGGTATGTTGTACGTTTGTACTAGAATGTGTTTGCTATTTGGATAAGGCCTGGGATATACTTACAGTTTGACAAACCCTTGACATCCATTTACATACACAACCAGGTATATTGTAAACATTTCTTGATTCCATACTATGTTGACATAGTCTTGGGGGCAGAATGTAGGGAATCAAAAATATAACCCAATACAAGAAACGAGAATGAAGATAATTCTTTTGTTTTTGTTTCAGTCACAGCCAGAAAAGACAACACCAGCGCTATTGGAGATGTTTTGTTAGACCATAAAAAATTGATGTGAGAAATTGACATCCTTTGCAACATTTGTTGACACAACCAACACTACGCATAGCTAACAGTTGTGTATACTGTAAAGTCCATAACTTTAGAAGAGCTTTGTGACAGTTCACTTGTGGTCAACTGTTGCTCTGACTTACACTAGCGCTGGTAGTGGATATTGCATCTTACATGTGTGTCACGCATTTTTTGGAGGACGCGCATATTCGATGAGCCAATTGGGGGATGAGCTTGTCAGGCATGATGCATTTGCATCTGCATTGTTAACAGCCAATATATTCCAGGGCTTAACTGCCTTTTCCTTGACATCTTTTGTTGCTAGCTTTATAGGCGTTAATGTGTAACAATAACGACGACAGAACGAGTAACTTTAGCTGGTTTTTTGGGGAGCTGGTAAGGATGGGAGACCATAAGAGCTTGATGATACTTCGTAAATTCAGTTAAATATTCCTTTACATGAAAACGAAATGTGTATTTTAGCTTTGTGCTACTTTAACAAACATGTATATTCAAAACTGATAGCCTTTACTTGTCTGCTGCTGTTCTATCTATCTATTCTTTTTTTTTTCAGTACTTCTTAAATGGACTTGGAGCAACTGAGAAAGTGGCTCTGGACATATTTGCAGGAATGAAGAATGAGACTACAACAAATTCTAACAACGAAACTGATATAGCTGACATAAATGCCTCTGTCGATATATTGGATATAATGGCAAAGGCATCAAAAAATGTTGCACTGCAAGAGAACATCTTCCCTGTAAGTTCAACTACTTTTATTGTAATATATGAGCGTTTCTGCTCAGCCTGAGAAGTAACTTTAAAATCTTTTGTTTATTTATTAATTTTGAATCCAAGATCAGCGCCATGTCTATTTTTGCTCTGTTTCAAACATTTTGAAAGTAGAGCTTGTGACTTCTTCCTTGGTTGGATTTGTGTGATTACAAATTGAACCAAAGGTTTTAAGATCATGTGAGAATCACCCAGTAGTCTGGGCAAAACACAAATTTTGTTATCAGTCCAATACAAAGTCAGTACAGGGCCAGTTTTACTGATACCGATACTGTTTAACAATTATTTAGTGTCTTTATTAAGTTCCTAAAATCTCCGGTTAAACCACAGAGAGAGGTTGTAGGTCCTACACAATCATTTCTTTGATGCTTCTTGTTAATTAATAGGTCTTTGTGCATTACCTAGGTGAAATAACAAAATTATTAAGATACTTTAACTTATAACCTATCTGCATGAAGCTTAAGTAGGAATACTAATGCTCCTTTAACAGTAAAATCAAAAGGGTTAAAATAGTCACCAATATTAATATTTCATGGTTGAGGAATATATCTTTATATAACTAAATATTTTTAGTTCCAGTAGAACACCGTAGTTTTCTCTCAATTGGCTGAATATATGCTGATAGTTTAACAGTCTGCTAAAATTACATCTCTGATTACCAGTTATTGAAAAACAACATGAATTGATGCAGAGATTATTTAGTCTAATGGCCCTTTTCCACAAGTACCTACCTGGCTCGACTACACTCGGTCTCAGTGCTTTTCCATTACAGTTCAGTACCACCTCAATGTGCGTGGGGCCTTTATGGTGACGCGGCCCTAAACGCAATGGGGTCATTTTATGTGACAACTACAGCCATGTATGCAACAACAACAGTAGAGGATGTTAAGGCATGGTGTGCTTGCTGCTTGGTCTGTGGCTTTTTCTTAATCGTAAAGTTAAAGAACAAAGCCAAAGATTGCTACTGGTGATGAGACAAAGCACTTAGGAGGAGTACCGTAGAGTTTGGGAAAACATACAGCAGTGTGAAAATAAGACACCTCTATGAATCAGCTTCCTGGATATTGTTAAGTTTGTTAAAAGGGTAATTTACGGAATGTGTAGAGGGGAAACTGCAACAAAAATATCAATCTCATCATGGTAGTATTGATCCAATACTTATACTAAGGCCGGTATTGATATTATTGATATATGGATCAATCCGTCCACCCCTAGTCTGCACCTTCGCATCTCCTTATATGGTGGTCCCTCAGCTTTTTATGCAAATTAATGATATGCGGGAGTATTCTCCGTGTATGTACACCAAGTGCAAACATCCATCCCCATTGGGTGCTTGCCCACTCTGCCCATGTCAGAAACTGCTTCTGGTAGCAACACTATCAAAATGAATATAAAGGAATATTAAATGCCATCCTCACTTAACATAGCCGAACCAGCCAAGCTAAAGTAGTTCATTGTAAAAACTAATAAGGTGGCTGCATTCCAGTCGGCTTCTCAGCACTGACCGTTCAGCCCTTTTCTTTCAACATGGTGCATCACAGCATGAGAAAGAAGAAACTTCAAAGTCACACTATAGAAAACCTCTACAGAGGGTTTGTCCAGTTCTTCCCATAGTCTGTGATTTACACATGTTCTTAATAACAAATCCAGGTTTTAGATTCATTAATTCATTAATCCAGAGTAGGTGTTAAATAGGGAGGTGATTTAGATACAAATCTACTCAGAGATTTACAAAGATTTCATGAATGAGGAACTGTGGAAACAAGTGTATTTTTGTCGACATAACCTGCTAGAACAACTTTGGTTTTGAGAAATCTATTAATGTGAATTTTCTCCAGAGAAAACTTTAGTTCAATTAAGGCTATAAGCATGAAAGCTTGTAAAGATTCCCTACCCAGAACAACTGATTTTTTTTTACATTCTGTTTCAGGACTTGGTTGACACAGCTAGCAGTATGTTAAACTCGACCTGGAGAAAGGTAAACGACTCAGTCCGTTACGGCATGTCATCAAAATATCTCAACTCTGTGGAAAATCTGGTGAAGAATATCAACATCAACGTGAGCACTGGATTTAACAGTACAAACTTGGAGCTCAAATTCTGCTCACGTGCTGATTGCAATGTGACTGCATTTGACATCGACGTGAACCTGAACCACACAGGAGGAATATTAAAGGTCACGGCTGTGAAAAATCTTATGGATAAATTAAACAATAATTTTCGTAAAACAGACCGCACCAACCTCTTACTGTCAGCCACCCTGGTGAACAACAGTGATTCAAACATCACGATAAAGCTGGCCTTCCCAAATGAGCAAGAAAGTACCAATCAACGTTACTGTGTCTTCTGGAACACCACATTGCTGGACTGGTCAGATATGGGATGCACTGTCAACACCACTGATGACAACCAAACAATTTGCGAGTGCAACCACCTGACTTCATTCGCCATCCTCATGGCCAAGGGCGAAATAAATGATGACTCTTCTAAAGTCCTTGACATTATTACCAATGTGGGTCTTGCTGTATCCATTTGCTCCTTGCTGATATTTCTCATCATCGAGTACCTTGTGTGGTCAGCTGTAATTAAGACCAACCTGTCTCATTTCCGTCACACAGCCATAGTGAACATTGCCTTTTTCCGCTTGCTTGGAGACTGCAGTTTTTTGGCTTCAAGCAATCCCAAGATTCTCCCTGACACCTGGTGCCTAGTTTTAGCTGTGTGCAAACACCTCTTTTACTTAGCCATGTTTACCTGGATGCTGTGCCTCAGTTGTATGCTAGTCCACCAACTCATCTTTGTTTTCAGCCCTCTGAGGAAAAGAGTTTTCATGTTCCTCTCAAGCATTTTAGGCTACGTTTTGCCAATGCTCCTCGTTGGAGCCAGCTACGTGTATTACAAATACACCCAGAAGGACTACCATAACAAGAAAACGTGCTGGCTGAATTATGAGAGACTCTTAGTGGGCTCCATTCATGCTTTTATCCTCCCTGTGGGAACCATTGTTTTGGTAAATCTCTTTTCCATGGTGGTTGTCATTGTTACTCTAATGAAGACAGCAGTGCCAGACAGCAGCAAGTCTGATGAAAAGGATACAGCCAAAAGCATCCTTAAAGTGGTGGTCGTCCTAACCCCCGTCTTCGGAGTAACTTGGGCTATTGGATTCTTTCTTCAAATGTTAGAAGAAAACAACCCAATGTACAAGGTTGCTTTCTACAGCTTCACCATCCTCAATTCCTTCCAGGTAATTTGAGAGAGGTTCTCACACCAAGCCAAAAGTTGATAACAAAGAAAACCTGAGTTAAAACAACCTTTGGTTGCTCATATTTACAATAATGTGAGTCAAAGCAGACATGAGTTAGAATGGAATAGGCAGCAAAAATTTGCAGCAAAATGGCAAGTGATGTTAGCACTTGGGGGAATCAACCTACTTTGTGTACAGACTGTGTATAAAGCTTTTGTAGAGGCATCTTTATAGACGTTGACAAGCACTGTAGATACTGATGATGAAATAAGCAGTGGTCGTGAATCCTCCTCCTTTGTTTGTCTATTGACAGTAGTTTGTGCAACATTTGGTAGTGGTATAAATACATACCAAAGTGGCAACAATCAGGATGAGATGTCTGTACAAATGATTTTATGCACTTTCTGTACATTTACAAGATTAAAATTGCATTGTTCTATATGCACCCTATCCACACTTTCACCTAAATCATCCATCCATCCATTATCTATGATCTCTGTCAGCTAACCAACTAATAGGAATGCATCATGAAACAACTAATACAACTCAAATAAAGATGAAGGACACTTTTTTTTTTTTAACTACATGCACATCACTACCGTGTGTTTTAGAGCCTATAACACACTCAGATTTATGTCGTAGCCACAGTTCACAATATGTTCAGCTACACAGTATAAAATGCTTTATGCTCACATTTTTTGTTCAATGACATATTCATTCATCATTGGACATTAGCAACCAATGCAGGTTGAATAAAATGAAATTCACAAGGGAAATATGGGAAAATGTGTCAGAAATTATTTCAAGAAGCTACATATGTGTAAAAATTCATATGGAAATCTGATACTCTTTGTTCCTTCTCTTGCAGGGGCTTTTCATTTTGCTGACAGGATGTTTGGCAGAGCAGAAGGTAGGTCTGTGACTTTAACAGTGAGCAGACATTTATGTAAATAATGAGACCAAGCACTTTAAAAGAGAGAGAAAAAACGTTGACCATCTGCCCAATGTACAAAGCACTTTACTAGTTTATTTCTCTACTTATATGTATCACTTTTATGTCATAATCAGGTCAGAGAGGAGCTGGTTAAGATCGTAAAGGTAAGTACTCCATTAATAATTCTATATTTAAAGCTTAAGGTCATGAAGAGATGTGTAACGTCATATATGTGTCTTTTCTCAGAAAAAATCGGGGCACAAGAGTGAGAGTACGCAGAAACTCACTTCAGCTACATACACAAAATAAAAATGATCACAAAGGTTAGTCCTGTGTCCTGTGGCATTTTAGCAGATTGTATATACATGTATTCAGTCTATAAAAGCTTCTGTTTCTTGAGTTGTAGCTCTAACATCTGTAAAGAATCAGGCTCAGTTTAGGTTTTGGAGCCTTTCAACCATCAGTGTTGATCAATGGGCACTTACATACTGACATTTTTCTAACATTTATGTAAAGGAGTGCCTCAAATTTTACCCCAGTTGCTTTTACATACTGGCCCAAGCAAAGAAGAAAAATGCCACAAATGCATGTCCTTACATACATGAAACTGGCTTTCCTGAAATAAAGGTGTGACTCAAGAGTTGTCACATCACGCATGATGCAAATTGTGAGCCAGTAAATCAAAACAACAATGGAGGGCAAAACAAGAATGAAAGTTGTTGGGGTTGCGCAACATATGTGCTTGTTGAGTATCAACTAATTTCATCCTCTGCCTGAAGAGTTTTTCATCTCATCTCCCAAGTTTTACACTGTTATGCTGACAGAATCAATAAAAGAACGACCAAACTAACAAATGATTTCCTTCTACTGCATATGCTGAGATACTGACATATACTGCATATAGCATTTACGTGTCAAACATAATCATTATGTCACAAGTACCAGACGTCCCTTGGTTACAGAATGGGGGGATGAAACTACATATACAAGCGGTCTCTTCTTTTTCACACATTTTCACTACGAGGGAATCTGCATTTACGCCTTTACAGAAAATAGGAGTTATATAAACAATGAAAATGTTCCACAAAGAAAAGCCAGTATGTAAGAGCCTGAAGTGAAACTTCACAGCTTCTCAGGAACCAACAAAGCCAAACAAAGAAGAAGAATATTAGTTGT
>JBAMYA010045920.1:0-11355 GCA_037176975.1 Arrhamphus sclerolepis | reverse complement strand
CTAATGACTGAAGAAAAGTGGAAAAATGTTATTGAGCAAAAACTCCCAACTCCCTACTCAACCTCATTCATTGTGCTTTTTATCTACAGGGCACCATTTTTCCTTCTGTTCAAATTAGTTTTAGCTGCATGATTGTTTTTTTAGCTTATGCAGCAAACAGCAGTCAAGCAAGACCAGCGATGAAAGGTCCCTGTGTTGTCAATGTCCACAATAAATAGAGGACAGAAAAAACACTGATGCCACAAAGAACATGTCCAACTGGTAGCTGGGAAGTATTTTTAAAGGGTGAATAAGTGGACAGAATGGAGTTTTGGTCCATCTATGTTATCAAATAAGGAAAATAAGAAAACGTAAAACAGTGCTTATTATCACAGTATTGTAATTAAATCCTTGCAGGAGTTTGTGTATTGTTCCAGGATATGGCTGGCAGGAAATCTGCAGCTGAAATGGCCTTGGCTAGCTTCACTTGTTGATAGTGGGAAATGTGCATGAAAAAAGTAACAAGGAACCTGCACTAAATGGCCGAAATCATAGATTCTCTGGGGGCAAGCTGGAGGGGCTTCAAAGAATGTGTTTCAATAATTGGATATCAGTGAAAGATCTTCCATGCTACTCGCTTTCAAAGTTTCTCATCTGGGAAAAAGAAAACTTACTGAGATTGAATTTCCACATAAGCAGTGTCTACTCATAATTTGGGATTTCTTGGCAACAGGCAAATCAGATTAGCATTTAAATTTGCAATATTGTTGTTTCATACTTTTAAAAGTAGGTTGTTTAAAGTGACACAAAATCAAGAACTCCAACAGAGCACAATCTGCCACTTATCTTAGGCAGCCTGAGTCTGAGAATGTGTCACTTAGTGACCCAGTTTTTAGTGTTTTCCTTCACACAAATTTACACCATGCAGGTTTGAAGCCTTTTTCCTTAAGTGGACAGGCTAAAGCTGTAGCACCAACACTCTTCTCTACCCTGCAGAGAAGAGTAGGAGTGGAGTTGGGTTGACTCACTCCACCATCTAAAATCATCTGCTAGTAAACAATGAACTTCATAGATACTTCACATGATTGGGCCCTAAGCCATTTTTTCACACTTCTGCTCTAAAATGACATTTCCATAATGAAATAAGTATATCTCTGCAACCATGAGGTCAATTTGAATATTTTTGATGTCATAGTATAGGAAACACTTGCAAAATTTGCAAGATGTGTAAACGGCAGTCTATGTGTTAGAGGTTAAGAGGAAATGAAAATAACACAGCAGCCTCTGTAAACCTCTATACAATTTGATTTTTCTCATGCACAAAACTATATATTTAACTTGTATATCACTGATGGTGTTTGATACGCCAAAATACAACAATTTGTGGCTTTTCTTTTGAAAATACAAAGACCTTATACATATTTCCCATTCAGAAAATGACTTACGCTGGAATACACTTTGCATATGTTTGTTACACAAGCCTCTGTCTCTACAGTGCATTGGACAGTTTTAGTTAATGACACCACCATTGAATCATTAGAGCCAACAGAATGAAACTAAACTCAAAAGACTGGATTGACAGAACGGTCAGCCAATCAGATTCCTCAGGATGGGAAGTGCAGTCGAACGCATGTGGAAATTGTAATTGTTTCCCCAGGGTCCTAAAGCCCACACCAAATGAAATGGTTTTAGTGTAACTCAGGAACGTGTTCTGATGGTATTATGTGTTATTTACTCACTAAATACACATTTCATCGGAAAACAGCAAAGGTAAGAGGCATTTCAAAGCTAACCTTTTTTGTGAAACAATTTCTATTTTTGGGCTTCTGTCTCTGATAGTTTGGTGTAAAGTGATTTTATGCATATCTTTAAATTCTGTGGAGTCTAAGATTTCATCTGAGGGGTCAGCTGGCTGTCTTGCAAAATTGGGCCCAATCCCATTTCTCCCCCTTAGCACTACCCCTTAGCCGTACCACTTGGTTTTATGCATTCACGTGATGGGAAGGCCAGACTAGGGCCACACTTCAAAGGAAGTGGTAGAAGATATTTCCCACTATACACTGGAGTCAACAACAGCAGGCGCCCATAAATGTAAAGTACACGCGTTGGTATGTTATTTTTACATTGTTACTGATGCATATACTTACATTTATGGGTGCCGGGCTTTCTGTCTGCCACCATCGTCCTTGATTCCGGTGCAGTCCCGTTCTTCAACTTTTATCGCGTACCGCTAATCAATAATGTTCATTACCTTAGCTAGTTTGCTAATTTCACCAACATTGCTAACTTTTTCTGATATTTTGTAATTGTAACATGTACATGTCCTTCAGGAAAGCCAGAGGACACCCAATGCCTCATAACATTAACATTGTGGGCCTTGCCGTTTCTTCTAACGTATAGCAACTAGCAATGACTTCTGATGACGTGTAACTTTGAACTAGGGGTATCTCATTTCTTAGAGTAATGTTTACATCCTTACCCATGACCACTTTGTTTTTAGGGGCGAGGGATAGGGCTAAGAGGAGAAATGAGTTTGAGCCTTGGTCCATTCTGTAGGGTCAGCAATACCGCGAGTGACTTCCTGCAGTGGTGCTGAGAGGAGACTGATATTTGGTAATTCATTTAGTTGTTATTTGAGTTGTGTTTGGGTGAAATAAAATGGTTTATAGTTTTGTGGCCCAGATTCTGCTGTTTAATTCAATATGCAACATGACAATATTCTGCCACAATTAGTGCATGGTTTCACTTTGTGTTTACTAAATACTTCTCAGGGTCCCTAACTGGCCCAAGGGGTGAAACTTCTTTTTTTTTGTCTTTTCTTTTTTTTTTTTTTACACTTGCTTTGAATTACCCCAAAAGTACCATGATGTAGTTCACTTTTCACCTTTTTTACTGTCTCTTCCAAAGAGTGTTCACTTTATATATTAGCAGTTGGCTTGTTCTAAGTCTTCTGTCTTCAATAATGTTCAGATTTAGTGAAAATCTTCAGATGTTTCTGTCGATATGAAATCCACTGGCAATGGTCAAAGTCTTAAAGACACTCTGGACCAAAGTTGGATTGACTGATTTCAGTTTAAAAGAAAGAGCCATTACAAACAAAAGATGTTACACAGATGAGTCTAACACAGCATACAAAAACTAAACTGAGGCACCCAGTGAAGAGAACAACAACACAAGGAAATGAAAACATATTAAATCAGCTCTGAGGCAGACGGTGAAGAATTAAGGAAAGTGGATCTTCCATCGGTCACGCATTACTAATCCGTGATCCTCCTCCTTCCTATACACTGATGACTATATAGCCAGCAGATCAACACACCCTGCAACCGCTCATCGATGTGCTGAGGTTGTGGTGGGTGGATACACTGACAAAAATCTCCTTCGATAATGTCCTCCCTAACCATTCAATTACAGCCCCCTTGTATCCTAATGCTTTTGGAGTATGCTGCAAGCAACAAACTCGAATTTCCGCTGATCCCTCAGGCAATAGAAATGTGTGAAGTTACACTGAGAATTTAAAGGAGGAAGTAGGTAGCATTTCTGCCAGGCAGGTTCCATCATAGCTGTAGCAGGTGGGATGCAGCAGGGATGGGAGGGAAGAGGAAACGAGGGCTAGTATCCGACCTGAATGAGAAGCTCCTCTGAGAGATGGAAGTCTGAGCTCCATTCTCCACCTCCTCTATGAGAGATTTATCAGCGGAGGAAGTGGCATTTGCTCCTCTTTTTTGACTGATTTGAAGCCTAAGGGACTTAGACCTCCGGGAGGGATCAACCTTCACCATCCAACCTGTAATTAGTGATTAACGGTAAAGTCCAGGCTTTTGATTTACTCTGCCCTGCTTCCAGAACAGAATGCTGGACAGTGACATGGCCAGAGGTAAATCACCTATTGCACTGGAGGCAACAAGCTCGCCAGAGAAAACAGCCTGGGCCTAGAGGATGCTGAAAAGGGCCAGCTGCACGAAGACAAATTGCACCAGGGTTGCTTAGCCAACCCTCTTGCTTCATCTTCTATCATGCTCTATTGCCCTCTTTCTCAAACACATGCTCTCTCCCGCTGTCTCTGCTCACAAACTATTTCACTCTTCTCTAACGCATTCCTGCTCCCACTCTCTCAGTGGCATTCAATATTACTAAACCCAAACAGTTGTGTCGTCCCAATTATTTTTGATTTTGACATTTTGAGGCAAAGTCAAAAGTATCTCTCCCTTATGTTGAACATTTAAGTCCCATATGCAATACTCAGAGGGAAAAAGAGAAAAACACCTCAGAAACAGAGTACACATTCATCTGAATATTTTTTGATCTTGGATGGTTGGATTGATTTGAACAAGCTCTTTCCCAAACCAAGAAGAATGGAGTCTGTTTTTTTTTTTTGGATACTGCAGATAAGTGACTCAGTGGACTTGGAGACTTGGCAGAGACAGAAAACAGTCTGATCTATGCAACATGCATATTCTCTTTGCCTTTCGTGAGGAAAATCCAACTTTTAGGTGTTTATGCGGCTGCTGTCACAAATTGCACAAGTGAAAAAATTGGATCCCTGTAGCATATGAAATTTGCTTTTTAGGACAAACCGACATTATAACGGTGAGACTCCAAAACTTCAATTTCAGATTGCGTCTCCTCCTCACAGCTCATGTCACAAACACTACTGCTAATAACAGTAATAATAATAATAATGAAGGTGAGGTTAAATAATTTCAAAAGATTAAACAAATGAAAGAAAACTTAACCTTCTTAACTTCACCTTAACACTAGTTATTTGTGTTTAGATGAGGAAAAAAGATAGGCATGAAGGAAATATAGTGATTAGCTGATCACATGCTAGGAAAAAGTAACAATTCCACAACATTTATTGTTTTTAATTACAAAAAAAAGTTGTAAAATATACTGACTTTCTGTGCACAACCAACAAGACTTTTCCAAAATTTTAGAACTGTACCAACTGTTAATTATGAGTTATATGAGTTTGTTAATCTATACATGTATACTAAAATTCAATCTAAAACTAAACTTTAAATATTCTATTATTTTGTTACTCCTAAATTAAGAAAATACCTTTTAAGTTTAGGATAATATGTTATATATGAAATTCTTAACAGTGCGCACAGTTTGTAAAAGAAGGAAACTGTTAGGAAATTCACAAGGCTTGTTTTTGATTCTGATTAAATTCAACCATTAAAATTAGTTTAAGTTTCATGCAATGCACTCAAAAGAGAATCAGAATCACTTTTCTTGTGCCTGATGTTGGGTAATTTGTTCTGCAAAATAAGAAAAGAGTAATAAGAACTTAAAAGAATTATGCTTATGATCTCAATATTATATTTTTTCATTTCCCATCTTCTGTCCCTTTAGCTTGATGTTCTCAACAGTGGCAGTTCACGGTCAACAAGGAGGAATCATTAAGTTTTGGTTAAGGAGGACCACAGGCAGGATAAGAAGAAAAGAGGATGACCTTTACCTTTTCTACTCTAGAAAAATAATTACAAAAGAACATACTCTTCCCTCTAAGATGTTATAAATATCAAGATGGTGGTAAAAGAGCAACAAATGGTCTTCATGAGAACAGTACCGCTGACTGATCAGCCTCGAGTCTTTTTCCAAAGCATCTGCTGGGAAAGATCCTGAGAGACGGTCAGAATTAGTATGCAACAAAGCTGTACTCGATGCCTAATTGGACTTATTTTATCACATCTGCTTTGTGGAAAACAACTGATGGAAAAATTAAAATCTCTTGTCACAGGGAGTCAATAAGACTGTCTTTGATTTGATGGCTCTATTATATTTCTTTAACATGATCTGCTATGGTTTCAGTCCATATTAGACAGCGCAGTTCTTTCATTTTATGCAGGCTCAGCATGAATTGAAACCTGTTCCTTGTCAGTGAGTAGTATTAAGATACCCCTTTCTGTGATTTTATGAAAAGAGCAGAATATTTTGCAACTGTACCAGACAATCTTTCCTTATAATGCATTGAGAAAGGGTGTCTACTGAGGTGAGTCATATAAATGAATAGCTGCAAAGTGCAAATGGTGTATACCAACACCTTGAAAGTGAAGACAAGACATGTGACATGTTGAGAGAGGCAGATGAGCACAGCACCTTGTTAACCTTGAACTGCTAAACTACACTGACAGACAAGAAAGCACAGTTAACTTTTCTCAGTCAGTGGACACTAAAACATGGTCTTTGAGGTTTCTGTACGCTGGGAATTCAAACCTGACCCGCCAGTGGCACGTAATCAATACTGAAGAGTTCCTTTACAGAATCCACAGTTTACAATCCCTTACATGACTACGGGCAGGACTTTTTAGCATTCAGTAATGGTACTTTATTGGTTGCGATGTAAGAATGAATGTTTTCCCTTTTTTCTTTCAATGATGAAAGTCATTTTGTTTGATTGGTTTTATTCTTTTTCAGGTCGGTACCATAAACCTATGACACACACACTACTGAGCAGAATCAGAATCAGAATTGCTTTATTGCTGTTTCTGTGAAGATGTTCACTTGGAACTTGTTTTGTTGTACTTATGCAAACAACACAGGTTGTGGAAGTAATAATAAAATAGAATAAAATTTAAAACATAAATTAATAAAATAAATAATTAAATGAAAATAATTAAAAGCAAGTAGAATCAAAATAAGAGCTAAAGAACAATAGAGATATATTTACAAATGTACAACGTACAAAAACATAACTGTGCAAATAGCAGATGTACAAGTAGTCTGGTCTGAGTCTGTGAATCTGGGATTCAGCTGGTGTTTATGAGTCTGATGGCTGAGGGGAAGAAGCTGCTCTTGTGGAGGTTCTCGTCCGGATGAACAGCAGCCTCCTGCCAGATGGGAGGGGGTTGAACAGACTATGATCAGGGTGAGAAGGGTCAGCCGCAATCTGACCTGCACATCCTAAAGTCCTTGACACACACAGGTGCTGTAGAGATGCGACCTTCTCAGCAGTGCGCTGCAGTCTATGTCTGTCTCTGGTGGAGGCCCCAGCGTACAACATGGTGATGGAGGAGCTGAGGATGGACTCCATGATGGGTGTGTAGAACTGCATCATTATCTCAGTTGGCATCCTGAGTTTCCTCAGCTGCCGCAGGAAGAACATCCTCCATGGGGCTTTTTTGATGAGAGAGCTGATGTTGGGCTCCCACTTGAGGTCCACAATGGAGGTGAGGGGGGATGGTGGGGCTGTGACTCTCCTGAAGTCTACGATCAACTCCACTATCTTCTGGGCGTTGAGCTCCAGGTTGTTGCTGCAGGACCGCAGCCGTTCCACCTCCCTTCTGTAGGCAGACTCATCTCGGTCCAAGATGAGCCCAATAAGGGTGGCGTCATCTGCAAACGTGAGCAGTTTCACAGACTGATGGCTGAAGGTGCAGCAGTTTGTGTTCAGGGAGAAGAGGGGCAGAGGGGAAAGTACACAGCCCTGAGGGGTGCCGGTGCTGATGGTCTAGATGTCTGAGACATTCTTCCCCAGCTGCATGTCCTGTCTCTGGTCCGTCAGGAAGTCGGTGATCTGCCTGCAGATGCATTCTGGCATGTTGAGCTGAGAGAACTTGTCTCGGAGCAGAGCTGGGAGGATTGTGTTGAATGCAGAGCTGAAGTCCACAAACAGGATCCTGGTGTAGGTTCTCGGGGAGTCCAGATGCTGCAGGATAGAGTGAAGGGCCAGGTTAACAGCATCATCTACCTGCTGGCTCTGTAGGTGAACTGCAGTGTGTCCAGGTGGGGGGCAGTGATGGACTTGAGGTGGGAGAGGACCAGAAGCTCAAATGACTGCATGACTACAGACGTCAGCGCCACAGACCTGTAGTCATCAAGTCCAGTGATCCGTAGCTTCTTGGGGATGGGGACGATGGTGGAGGATTTGAAGCAGGCTGGCACGTGGCTTGACTCCAGGGAGGTGATGAAGATGTCCGTGAAGACGGCATGAGACTCAGCTGTATAATAATTCATCCTCTGACTTCATTCTCACCATGAATAATACAGAAATGGCCACTACTGCTAAAATTCAAAAGTACTGTTGTGTACCATTCTGCATTTATTCGAGCAGACAAAGCTCTAATAAGATTTTATTAAAAATTAAAGCCGCTAAATATGAAAAAGTAAATAAATAAATAAAATTCACAAAAATATCTTTTTAAACCCTTCAAGAAAGACTTTACATCATACTTTTGCTTTACTTTTTACAATTCTTGGGTTCAGTGAATATGATTTTTGGGCTAATTTTACACACATCATCAATAACCATGTGACTGAGACACTGCCAAGTTTCCTATGATAATCTTATGATTTTACTTTACCACTTATAGACTGAGTTCTCTGAAAGCTCTGTTTATTTCATCTCTAAATGTAACTGATGTGAGACAACAGGAATCACTGTAGAGCTGGCCATTACACAACTTTACAGATTATAGGATATTATATTCAGTATAATAGTAACAGTATACTATATTCGATGAGAGAAAACTGTTTCTGAAAAAAAAATAACTGTTTATATTTTTAGTCACCAGGTGACTATGATATTAAAATAAGACCAATAACAAAACTCAAAAATAAAGACTTGCCAATGACTGGACTTCACTGATTTTTAATAACCAGTGCCTTCAAGGGGGTTACACATAGATCTCAGTAGATCGATGAAGAATGACCACAAGCAACAGCAGTACAATTCATCCAACAGAACACGGCAAAATAGACAAAATATACGTGGTTCACAAAACAAATGCTTTCAGCTGTGGAGGACTGCAGGGACCTAAAGTGTCAGACACAATACTTTGTCTGGTAGCACAAACTAAGCGTACATATAAAATGAGTGAAGAGAATCTTCAGGTAAATGGAATAATATTTCATTTCGAACAGATATAATCTGAAATTTGTTTCCGCCGTACAGCTCAGTGAGGACTTGGCTCTGTATCTGTCAGCGAACAGATGAGCAGCAGACTCGGTTAAAATATCTATACTTTGCTCTCAACTTAATGAGTTCAACATTGTGATTATTGGGGAAGATTTTAACCACAAAGATCTGCTTAAATACCTCCGAAGAACAGTGACCTTTCTTGTGCGCTGCGTATGCGAACAAACATTCACAGTAATTTTTGTTTTCTTTTTAAATCTGTTTGCAAGAAAATCAAAGCGCAGATGTTGTCGTAGTGGATTTTCATCAGCAAACATTTGTGAACATTTGTAAAATCAGTGAGTGCTGGTTAATGCAGTTGTTATTTCAGTCACTATTCCTGACATTGTGCTGTCTGATTTAAGAAAAATAAAAAAAATAAAAAATACTGCTTCAGTTTGAAATCAGTTATATGCCAATGTAGTCTACAGGAGCAATAAAAGAGAGGATGTGAATATTATATAACGAAAAATACATATTGTCCAGTCCTACTGTAATTTAAACATCCATTTCAGCTCTTAATGATTTTGTTTCTTTCTTTTTTTTAAAATCTTTCTCAAAAGTATGGTCTTTCAGGTTCCTCTTGTGTATTTAGACCCTTCAGATCAGTCTGAATACCCGTCTGTAAATCTGTCTATCCAGCGAGATACTAATTTCCATTTTGCCTTTGGCCATGAAGGTCTGCTCAAAGTCTTTGTGGCAACTATTCTTCAAGATTGTCCTGTTTTTACCTTGAGCATGTGATATTTGGATAATATTTCACTCGAGAAAAAAAAAAAAAAGAAAAAGAAAAGGAAAAAAATGAATAGAACTATAATATGGCTAAAATGTGTTTGTAACAGACTTGCGTATATCTATTCTGCACATGTAAAAAGGGGCACTTTGATAAAGAAACTGTAAATTAAGAACCATTACCCTTCTTGAGATTGCCTGTGAATAGAGCTGTCAGCAGGGGGTTTGACAAGTGAAAGCCTAAAGAATCTATTAATTGTTGCTTTACCAAGAGTGCAGCATAACTGCAAACGTGACATGATGGAAGCAGCCTTCCCTGGAGAAGACCTGACTGATGTTTAATTATAATCACTACTCATACATGTGACTGGAAAACCTTCTGCAAATGTGGAACCTCACGACTTTACATCTAAAACAGATGGGAAGACTGGTTTTATAAAGAGATATAAATGAAGAAAATCAAAAATGCACAACCAGAATTGTCACCTTCTCTGAAATAAGAGTTTGAGCATAAATTCACCAGATTTCTATACTCTTTATAGTATTTTATACATCTATCATAGTTACATGGTGAATTTTGAAATTTAATCACATTTTGTTTGTTTCTTTTTTTTTTTTTTTTACATACGAGGGACTGCTGCAAAGCTCCTGAACTATCTATTGACAAGCAAATGTTGTGTAATTCCTGCACAACACTACACTTAATTATCTTCATGTGTGTTCAATATAATCTCTAGCAAATACTATCTCCAGCATGTTGGAATGGAAGTGGAGGACAGCTGCCAATGGAAACGCCAAACAAAATTTGACGCTTCCTGTCAGGAAAAAAAAACAAAAAAAAAAACTTATTCTTATTGTCAGCTTCAGCAAACTCCATAAGGGCAGCAACACTATTACAATATGATGGAAAACATTACTGTGCACTTTGGTTTCCCTCAGGTCCCTCAGGAATCCCGACTGAGCTCCAAGGCTTCCAGTCTCAGCAGAAATCAAAGAGTTACATCTTCTGGCTATTTGTTCTGTCAGGAAGTGTCGCGGCTCAGATCAATATCTTGGCACCCAGGAGGGGTGAGAGATGTCCCATCATCCAGCACAAATAGCAATACCACTTTACTTGACAGGGAAATAAAATTAGGGTCATTATGGATCAGATAAACTATACATTAAAGTTATATCCACTGGTTTGTAAATGATTTTAACATAAGCTTGGATGAAGTTTACTTCTGCAGTCCTGAGTGCACTTTAAACTATAATTCTTTAAACTGTAATTTATCACAAGAAAATTTGTAACATTTAGATGATAGTTTTGTTGGGGATGTGATTCAACCTAAAAAAAAAAAAAAAAATGGCTTGAGGAAGCTTTCAGAAAGATTTCATTTTCACTGTTGTCTGTGAAGCAAATTGTCTGCCCCCATGAAGAAAATATCCAGAAGGTGCACCCAAACCGATAACATTTTGACTGTGTAGACACAGAACATCCTGTTAAAGAATCAGCTAATTTCAAAAGGCTTTAAAGTGTGAACACATAGATGCAGTCACTGTGTGGTTTGCATGTAGGAGTTTTCAGCTCATTTCAGCTCAGCTCAGTAATATTTTATTAATTCTCGAGGGGGATTGCTGCAGAAAAAAACAAAAAAACAAAAAACGAAACAACAACAAAAACTATATAAGTCAGCATTACTGGTTCATCACTTATTTTGGAGCTAGTTTTTTAAGCTGTCAAACTTGAACAATTGTAAGTG
>JBAMYA010045919.1:0-11355 GCA_037176975.1 Arrhamphus sclerolepis | reverse complement strand
TACATATATATATACATATATTAACGAACACTGGTTAATGCTCATTAACTGATTAATAATCATTAACTGATAAAATAATAAAATTAAATATTAAAATAAATATTTATTATTATTATTATTTATGTAAAAAAATATTCAGAATGTACATCCCTAATCCAGAGGTCACTCACAGGTGCACCATATACGACTTTTCACCCTTCTCCCAATAAGCAGGTCACTGAAAAAAACCTACATATAAACAACATGTTTGGCACCAAGTTACCGGGCTATTGTTAGCCACTGTTAGCATGCCTTGCATTGTAGTTCGCACATTTCACATGAAAAAACGTAAACTTTGTTTAGTTTATTTGCTTATTATGTCGTGGACAATCCCAATTAATTGACTGCATCAATGACAGTAAAATGGGCAGGTTTAGCCAACATGGCTAATATCCTGCTGTAGTCCCCGGCCAGATGACAATAGGCACCTTAAAAAATAAAAATATATTTTACAGAGCATTGATTAAAACGGAGGGTTAAAACAGCTCAGAGACAAACAACAGGGATAGCACATGGAAACATACAAAGCAGCACATACAACATACCAGTAATCACACAATCTATCAGAACACTTTCAGGGATGCAGACAGACATCACATATAGACAAGCAGCATGATCATGACACAAATAACACGCAGCCATAGTGTGTACAAGTGCAATTGTTGACAAACTGTGTTTTTAGTTTGGCTGTAAAAGTGCAGTATGCACTTATGTCTTTAATATGGATGGGAAGTGAGTTCCAGTTTTTTATTGCTTGAACAGAAAATGCTAACTGAGCAAATGTACTTTTCCTGATATCACCTGAAGATCGTTGGGACCAGGAGGAGGTGCCATGAGAGATCAGGACTGGGAGCTGCAGAATGGTTGGTGTCGCCACCCAAGAACGGAAAGAGAGGGTATCGAAATGACCCAAAGAAATTCATTTGTTTTTTTTGCTTTTTTGAGGCATTTGTTTTAGCGATTTTGTTTTGTTTTTAACCTTTGTTGTTTTATCTACTTTTTTGTAATAAATATTTTAATGTTTTAACCCTAGCTTTTAGTTGGGTTTTTAGCTCTGCTCACACCTGATCTTATATTCAATTCAAAGAACTTTATTATTCCGCAAGGAACTTCATTTGTAAAAAGTGCCGGTGCAAGTCCAGACAAACAAATAAACAATAATAAACAAGATAAATACGTATAAATAAATACGAATACAAAAAGGACATACTACGCACACACACAAACCAGACCAGGTCATCAGTTCAATAATCTAATAGATGAGGGTACGAAACTTGACATGGCTCTCTTAGTTTTAAACGTAAGGGATCTGTATCTCAAACCTGAGGGTAGAGGACTGTAGTGGCTGTGCAATGTGTGTGCAGTATTTGAGGCTATCTGGATACCTTTTTGTTTGGTTCTTCTATTTTAAATGCTGTGAAGTGGTTCCTGTGCCAGTAAAATTATTTTACTACTCATGGTTACAGTTTTGTTTAGTAGGTTGCGATGTATGTCGGACAATGAACCAAACCAGGCTGTTATGTTGAAGGTGATGACTGATTGACAGAAACATCTGTAAAAGGCAACTAGAACTGACTGATGAACCTGGACTCTACGAAGTTTCCTGAGAAAAAATGGACGCTGCTGACACTTGGAAGAGATGGCTTCACTGTTTGCATGAAAGGTAAGTTTGTGATCAATTACAGTCCCAAAATATCTGTATGAGCTGATCCTTTGAATCATCTGGTTATTGATTGACAGAGGGGGGATAGTGGAGGGGACTTTACGGAAGACGATGACCAGTTCTTTTGTTTTGGAGGTGTTGAGGTCAAGGCAGTTCTGCTTGCACCACCCTACAAAAAAGTGTCCATCTCGATCTGTAGTTGTCCTGGTGAGCTGGTGGCATCTATGATCACAGTGTCATCGGAGTATTTGATGTAAGTTATGACCGGGTTATTGCTCCTACAGTCATTGGTGTAGAGCGTGTACAGGACTGGAGATATTACAGAACCTTGTGGGGCTCCTGTGGAGAGTGATCTGGATGTACCGAGGTGACCATCAACCCATCGACCCGGACCCTCGGCATCTATCTGACAAGAATGAGATAATCCAGATGATTAGGTGTGAGTTGACGTCCATCTGTAGCAATTTTTGTCCCATCAGGTGAGGCTGTACGGTGTTGAATGCACTCAAAAAATTTACAAAGACCCATCTGACGAATGACTTGGGCTTCTCCAGGTGTGTGTGGGTGGCATGCAACAGGGTCAGAATGGCATCTTCCGCGCCTCTGTGTTGTCTGTATGCAAACTGAAGAGGATCCGTGTGCTTACTGACCTCCTCCTGGAGCCAGGGAAGAATGAGCCTTTCAAAGCCCTTCATAACCAGGGATGTCAATGCCACAGGCTGATAGCCGTTATTGCAGGAGGGATTGCTCTTTTTGGGTACTGGACAGATGATTGATGATTTCCAGAGTGATGGGATGGAGTGTTCTGACAGGGAGCCAGTTGGCTGCATTAGGACTTTAGCAGCTGACCAGAGATCTGATAGGTCCTGGCGCTTTATTGGGTTTTGTCCTTTTCAGCATAAGTTCAACCTCTTCTGGCTGGAGCTCTTACAAAGAACCTAGGTGGCGCTGTTGCCGCCACCTCCCATTTGTTACATAAGAACATTGAACCAACAACACCTCCTTTGTCAACCAACAAAATAACACTATAGCATCATTTCCATATGTCTAACAAGTCTAACAATCTATATACGGCTGATTTAGTGCAACAAAACACTAGTCAGAAATGCTAACAAACAGAATGTTACAGAGGATTCTATATGATGCTGATACATAGGCTACTCCATGAGGACAGAGAAATTTATTATTGTTCTCGAGGCTCCAAGAACAAGAACAAAGTTTGTTCTGATTGGGCCATATCATTCTACAGTAGTGCAGAACTCCCAGAAATACCCTCCCACTTCAGCACATGTATTGTTAAATGTTAGAATATCAAGCCTACAAGTCACAGTAAAATATGAACATTTTTTTGCCATAACATTTTTATCGTGTGCATCTAAACCCCGCGCTGGAAGCCAAGGTGGTTCATTTTCAGTCTGGACACGGTGTGGTACGGAGCTCCCGTCTGACTGCAGCTGAGAGACTGACCGTGTGCTTTTATGTTAGCGTCTCCAATAACACCAGAAAAAGTCCCTAAATTTATTGCTTCTCACTTTTGACAAAAGAAAGTTACCAAGAGGATTTGGAAAGCCACCAGGTTTAGCGAGAAAGTCGCCAAATTGGCAATGCTGTCAACACTGTCAACACTTCCCGTTTCCATATTAACCACACACCATCATGCTGTGCGGATGTTTATCAGCATCAGGAACTGGGAGACTAGTCAGGCTGGAGGGAAAGATGAATGCAGCAATGCACAGAGACATCCTGGATGAAAATGTGCTCCAGAGTGCTCTTGACCTCAGACCGGGCCTACGGTTCATCTTTCAGCAGTACAATGACCCCAACCACACAGCCAAAATATCACAGGAGTTGCTTCCGGGCAACTCTGTGAATATCCTTGAGTGGTCCAGCCAGAGCCCAGACTTGAATCTGATCTATGGAGAGATCTGAAAACAGCTGTGCACCAATGCTTCCTATATAACCATATGGAGCTTGAGAGGATCTTCAAAGAGGAATGGGCGAAACCACCCAAAGATAGGTGTACCAAGCTTGTGGCATCATATTCAAGAAGATTTGAGGCTGTAATTGCTGCCAAAGGTGCATCTACAAAGTATGGGGAGCAAAGGCTGTGGATACTTATGAACATGTGATTTCTTAGTTTTTTATTTTTAATAAATTTGCCAAAACCGGAAAGTTTTTTTTATGTTGTCATTATGGGGTACTGTGTGTAGAGTTTTGAGGGGAAAAAAATAATTTAATCCAGTTTGGAATAAGGATTGGGAACACTTTCCTTTCTGGGGATCGACAGCCAGTGACCGGTGAATCCCAGTAGAGTTACTAGTAACTTTGTTTCAGCTCTGGCAGCACTAGTGTCAGATGTTCCAGTAGGGACGCCTAATATATGGAAACTTTGAACAGATTGAGTAAAAAAAAAAAAAAAAAAAGTAAAGTAATATTATACATTACTGTTCCAAGTCTAAAGTCCGCATCTAAACACGTCTGATCAAAAGTCCCAGATGTCCTCTTGCGCCACCCATTTTACCAGGATGCATCTCATGGATATTTGTGTAGACTTCAGTCTAGTAATAATGGAGGAGACGGGAGTAAAGGAAAATATTATAATGTTTTGAAATGGAATGCAGAAGATATCTTCTTGAGATTATAGTTCTATCATCAAACGTTGTTAACTTATCAAGATAGAGCCTATTTGAAAATTCTTAATTGCTCCATGAATTTTTTTTGCTTTACTATTTCCTTATAACACAGCTGAATTACATTTGTTCCTTTTATTCCGACTCACCATGCAGAACTAGTATTTGAGAGGGGCCGACCCAGCATTTCCTGTCTTCTATAGGACTGGTGACATCTTTAATTGAATCATTGGGTAAAACCAAGTGGAGGGGTTTTCTTTTGTAATTTTTTTTAATTTGCCTTCTGTGTTAAGATATTTGATGTATCTTCAGTAATTTAGTAAAATATACAAATTCATTAATTAGTTTATGACTGTTTTCAGATGGTATTGTGTTGGTGAACCCGTTTTCAAGGATGGTACAGTTGAAACCAAATCAGATGATAAGTGCCCGTTGTATATACATAAGTACACTCTTTGACAGCTTTGTCCCAACTCCTAATAACATGACACTGTGTGGTTTGAGAAAAAATGGGTTTCAAAGGCTCTGTGTACAAATCTATGGATGGGTTTTCCATGGTTAGTTTTCCCCCTGTCCCCAGAAGTTCATAGAAGTCGGGACAAGTATTTCAAAGTAAACAAGTTCTGGCTTTATCCACTTGGAATTAAGGAATAGCCATTGGCATTAAAATAACTTCAGAAAACCCGCGGGTGACGTCATTAATTGTTCTTCCAGTAATTATACAATCAGTGGTCACTGACAGTACCAGGTGCAGCCAATCGCAATAATTAACGGTTAACGGTCACCTCTCGTGTTGACAGTTCAACAATGAAAATTCCAAAGTTGTCTCTGCAAAACCGCGTGTCTGATAGATTCGGTGCGGTGTTGTGGGGAAATAACCCAGTTTCCGCCGCTCCTCTAGCTGGCCATCAAGCGGCTGGACGGCGTACAACAGCGCGGAGCTGAGCATCCCGCGGCTCCGGTCTCCTCTCTGTCCCTGCCTCTCTCTCTCTCCAACAGGCTCCTCGAGCACTATGCGTCCTCGCGCTCGCGCGCGAGCGTTTGAGTGTACTGCTGGAAGCTGACGGCACGCTGGTGCTGCGTTTCCTTCGAAAAAAAAAAAGGAAAAAAAAAAAAGGAAAAAGCTCAGCTCTCAGTTTTCTGCCCGTCTTTTTGCCGCCTTCATTGTCTTTGTCGACAGTGATAAAGAAAGCAGGTATCTGTCCATGCCGCCAGTTTATCACGAGTTCACCCCCCCTTTTTTGTGTTTTCTGCTCTTCACAGATGTTATGCCAACACTTTTTTTTCCTTTTTGTTGGTGTCGTTTTGGGGGGTGGCAGGGTGGGTACTCCGACTTCTAACGGAATTTCTTGTTGCTCTTTTGGTGTTTTCTCTCTTTTAGTTCAAACAGGGGGCCTGATTTTGGAATAAGAGAAGCATTGCTGTTTTCTGACTTTGAGAGAAGAGAGAAGAGACTCCTCTGGAATTTCCTAAGGAATTTATACGGACAGCTCCGGTAAGAGGATGTGCTGATATAAATAAAATCAATGCTTTTAAAATGCATGCATTATGACAAGGCGCATCGTTCATTTATGTGTGTGTGTGTTTTTTTTAATTTTTATTTTTTTATTCTAATTACAGTTACCGGGGCTTTACATTCTACCGCCTTGGTTATAGTAAGTAGCACTTTTTTCTGCATCTTCAGCTTGTCGTGTTTTTCCACATGTGTCTCCTGCAAGTTCAGTGTGTCTTGCATTGATGTGGATAGGTGCTCTCAGCGTTATTTCTGCTTGTCAGGGTTGTGAATAATGTCATGCACAATGTGTATCGGGTTTCTGCTTGTTGTTAAACTTAGGATAATGGGGCGAGATGCTCACTGATTATGATCCTCCTCGATAATAATGTGGTTTTTAATATCAATGATAAATAATAATAATGATAATAAAAGCAGAGCTGTCTTTATCCGCAATGGCAGGCTGCGTTTCTGTACATGTAGAGGATGCACAAGCACGCACAAACAATGGGGGATTGTGGGAGAGTGTGTTAGTTATGGGACACGGTGGGAAAGTTTGCTTAATTTAGCTGCTCTGGTAACTGAAGATTGTTGGAATGATCTATCTTTTTTTTAATGTATCTGTGCACGCCTGTGTGCGTGCATGCCCAAGGGGTCCCGACTGGGTGATGTGGAAAGTGGGTGGGCTGTGATTCACTCAGTTTACCTGCTTTATTTCTCTTATCTGACAGGCTTTGATGCCTGATTTGACTGCTGATTGACAGCAGATCATGAGCAACAGTGTGTCAGTGTATGCCCTTGCTCTCTGCTATATTTGGATGTCCTGTAATTTCTACAAGCTCTTCTCTGCGTTTGTGCCTGAAAAGAGAAAAAAAAAAAGAATGGAAAGTCTCCAAATGGCAAGATAATGAACTGAAAAGTTTGTGAGCCTCAGTATTTTGTAGCGAGCCAAGATGAGGAGAAGCGATTGCAAATGAGGATAAGGACAGCTCACGCAGCTAGACAGATGTGTCTTCCTGGCCAGTGTAGAGTGACAAAGGGCTAAGTGAGCATGACCATGGAGGATAGGTAATAGCATTACGGTCTGCCAGTCATGAGGCGTGCAAGAGATAGGCTGCTATTGCGTTTGAAAAAGAATTAAACGGGGGAAACACACAGGACAGGAAACTGACATGAGGGCACCCTTTAGGTAGTTTTCAGTTAGGAGAAATCCTCTTTTGTAACCTGTGGTCAACAGGACTGAGGTCTTCTTTCTGGAAGGTAATGCATCCAGGTGACATAATCAGGGCATGGATGGCTGAGATGGCAAGAGGCTGTCAGAACAGCTGCTAATAAATTTAAAGCATTTTTTCCCTCTACATTGCATATTTTTTTCAGACTGCCTACCTCTAAAGATTTGTGTTTGTCAGCTATCACAAAGTCACAACGGGGATACACAATATTAAGAAGAGGAGTGCAAACAAGAAAGAGCACCCAGTACACAGGAAAAAAGGTGGAGGCAGTACATATATACCAAAAAGTAGTGGCTATATTATCCGTGGGTTTGTGCTTTGAGAAACGCCTTGATTGCGGTCCAAGGCTCAGCAAGCCGAGTAGCCAACTCCCAGGGGTCGTTTCATAATGAGAATACGTAGTCAGATAATTAGATACACCTGGCACCAACGTTTTCAGTAAATTTTGATTCATCCCAAAATAAAATGCCTGTGCCTGCCAACATGAAAGCAGAAAAAAATATCCTGCTGTCACATCGCCTTCCCTCTCAGGGAGGCAATGTTTTATTTATTTATCCACGTCTTAATGCTCTTGGATGAGGGAGACTTTATTTTGTGCTGGTTGATGCGTTTGCTTCCAAAGTTTATCATCTTGCAAAGTGAGCCGCTCCCTCATCGGGGTGCCACTGGCCCTCCATGGACACAAATCTCTGAAACCAGTTCGTTCTGGTGCTGCTAAATATATAAAACGATTCCCTTGGCTGCATGGCAAAAGTTACATCATATATGGAGTCTAGGGAGAGTTATGACAAAATAATTCCAGCTCTAAATAGATGTATGTAAATAAACATGTCATATAGCCTTGGATGTAGCTGCTTGCATGTCTGCAAGTGCATCCAGATGTGTATGGTGGAGGGTTATTCATTGTGTGATAATGTGCATCTTGTTCCTTTGTGATTTATTGATGATTTTTTTTTTATTGACAGAGTCATGATGTGTTGAAAATTTAGAATTTGATTGATGTGCAAGCTACTGCACTAATCAGCCATTTTGCATATAGCAGGATATGATGATGAATAGAGTTCAGTACAACACACACAGATGTACTTATTCTCCAACCGATGTGCATGAGCAGTCTTAAACATGAAGCATCTTCTCTGTTGATTCAACACCCCATGAGATGAAACCTTCAAACCTGCACTTTTCATTTATCAGGATTATTATTTAGTCATAAATAAGACACTCATTAAGTTGTTAAGCAACAACTTTTGCCTTATACAGGAGACATCAGTAAGGAAGTTGATCCATTGGAGACAGCTGAAAATATCATTTTTTTTTAAAAAGTCGAAGCTCGCTGAACAGCAGATGTTATTAAAAAAATGATTGACAACTTGTTCTTGAAGATTTAATTGCAACTCTGTTAACATATCAGTTATCAACTTGAGGCAAATGACATCTTTTACAGCGTCAAACACAACACTGCAAATCCTTTAAGAGTTAGTCTTTTCATGTCTGAGCATAAAAACTAATACCAAGCAACCAACAGTGCTGCATTGTGTTAAGTAGAAATACTAAGACGGAAAGCAGAAGCTGCAGCTACAGTACTTTAATTTTATCTTTTTACTCTTTAATTTTGCATACCCATGACACAGCCATGGAAGAGAAACATTTGGATAGTATAGTTCTTTTTCCTTCTTATTAACACAATGGATTCCTCTGAACATGCATTCACATGTTTATATTAACTGACAACCACTGTATGCCTTGACTCTTAATACAACCTTGGTGGAATTTCAGACTTTTATTGTATTTTAGGTTATTATTATTATTGTTGGCATTTGATATAACAGTGTCAAAATTATACAGATAATTACTGTGAGGTGGTTCAGACATGACAGAGATGTTTTCCGGGATACTATAGCTGTATTCAACTTTTTGATTTGGTAGTCAATTTAGACTTGTGTGTGTGTGTGTATATGTATACATACTATTGCTGCTGAAATTAAAATTTTTTAATTGTGGTTAAATGCAGGATTTTTTGCTATTAATTGTGATTGATCGCAAAAATGCACAGATGTGCACAAAATTTAAGAATTACTTGAAAAGTAGCAATTACATTCCATGTAATTGTAATGGATAAGATAAGATATTGTTCCTTAATCACCGAGGGGGAAATTCATTCATTCATTTGGATGCTGTAAGAGAGAGGAATAACATTGTTGGAGAGACAAAAAGTGATTTAAAAACACCCTAATATACCTGGCCATTACTGTAGTCTATGTAGACGGAGGTAGACGCTGCACACACCGCGTACGTGTGATTGCACCCTAAGTGCAGAACGTCAGTGTCCAATAACACCAGAAAAAGTCACTAGATTTGTCATGAGTTGCTTTTGCCAAAAAAACAGTCACCAAGAGGGTTTGGAAAGTTTAGCGAGAAAGTTGTGAAGTTGGCAACACTGCTCCGGTGATAGAAAAATTCAGCTTTGCAGTGTCTACAAATAACTTTTCTTCTATCAAGTCCACCATCTGGAAGAAATTTAAAATTAAAATGACCATGATAGATTTACCTTTCTCCATTTTACGATACCCACCAGTTCTTTTCCGTGTACCATGGTTAGTTGTGTTCAGTTTCCGAGATGACCAGACTTTCAAAGTAAAAGTTTTTTGTTTTTTTTTCAATTGCGTTAATGCGTGTCAAAATAATTAACGCCGTTAATTTAGTAATATGTTAACGTGCTATTAATGCGTTAACGCGCCCAACCCTAATAAATACATACATACATAACATTCTGCAACACACACGTTTGGACCTCACTCGTTAAATGTGTGTGTGTGTTATTGGTTCTGCACGTCCACTCCACGCTGTACCTCATGGGTACAACTGCTAAAACTAGTTGAGTGCATCTGAGAGTAGTAACACATTTGATGTCAGTCTGCTGAGTGGGACAACAGACCACAGAACCATTTTAATACGTCAAAGGGACAGAAGAACTGAGTACAGATGAAACGCTGCACTGAAAAGTCCAATGTTAGCATGTATTAGCAGCTTTTTGACCAGTTTAAAGTAGGTTAAAACAAGTCTCGTGTGGAAGAAGAACCACCATTTTCCACCATCCTGCCTACTTACTCTCATCATACACACAAAAAAACCACTGGCAGCTATTTAGTATTTCTGCTCATTTTGCCACACTGAGAAAACCTGCATCCTGGCATGAAGATGACCTTTTCAATATTAGGCGGGTTATAATTATGTAATATCTGATCAGTGTATGTCCTATTGCAAATGTGATGATAGTTTTCTTCCATCATTTGATCTGGAGCATATCTTCTGTGTGTGTGAGCCTTACTGTGAACAAGGTCAACCATTATTCATTGCATTTATGGTAATGCAGTTGAGAAATTCAGCTATGTGTGCTTTAAAATGCTGACAGTTTCTAATGCTGCATTGTATTAAGGTTTTTATGAAGAGCTTAATCTTCTTTACCTGGATAAATACAGAAATAGAAGTTCTTTGTAAGCCTAGCTAATAATTTGGTGTGCTTTGAAAAGACAGAATGTCAGTGCTATCATGTCGCCTGACCTTTTAGGAAGCCACATGTACAGTACCATGGTTTTGGTCTTTTGATCTCCATTCTTGCTAATGCTTTCACATTCCTATGCTGTCTGTCATGTTGTGAGTTTTCAGAGGGCACTGCTATGTTGTGTATTGACATTAGGGTCTACTGGGATATTGAGGCAAAGACGTAAACAGAAAAGAAAAATGCAGGCAAGCTGGAGCCAGGGTACTTTGCACAGTTCGATGCTGCTACCTCTAACTGACATGAACAAGAGAAATCAATTAGACCTACTGGATTGCTATCCAAGGGACTTCCATGATTGGTACGGGTAGAGAGAATCAAACTGTTTAAAAAAAAAAAAAAGAAAAGAAAAAACAAAGGAGCATAGGAGGAACTCAAGTGGCCGTTTGTTGTATTCTGCATCAGTTCAGCTTCCACTGACCTCAAGATACCTTTTATTTTCTGTGTTCATCTGAGGTATGCTTAGAATCACAAACAGTTCTCCATCTGCTTTTATTTAATACAGGTGTGATAAAAAGCATTCTCTCTTATTGTTCGATCAGGTTAGTAACAAAAAGAAAGAAAGGCATTCAGAGCTGTTCTTTTTTTTGATAAACAACATTCAGCTTTGCATAACACTATTTTTTTCTTTGCAGTGTTACTTTGCAAAAAACTTTTTGTATCTACACTACTCACAAAAACTTAGGGATATTTGACTGATGGGTGGCATTTATGGAAAATGTAAGAAGTTCATGCTACAG
>JBAMYA010045918.1:0-11355 GCA_037176975.1 Arrhamphus sclerolepis | reverse complement strand
TTTGATTATGAAGTGGATGATCCAGGTTTTGGATCATCCACTTCATCTTCTCTCTCCTCTATTTTTTAGGTGGAAGATGAGAGGGAAAGAAGTGCCTCTGGACACAGGACGGGACAGTAACAGACCGTTATTATATACAGTCATTGATGCTGACTGAGGCGCCACTCCCTCCTGTGTTGTCACTTCCGGTCGATGCTTCATAGATGAGGAAGTTATTTATCACAATTTTATCTCTAAATCCTGTTTATGGCATAGTTATATATTTCTGTGGTTCAGAAAATCCAATTGTTCTATCATTACTGTACACTATGCTGTATAGTGGTGTCCAACCTGCAAGTTGCCCTTTGTGTTTAGGTGCCCATGATTGGTGTAATAACTGACTCAGATTGTGGTGCAGGGCTGAGAAGACAGACAGTGGACTGCTGGGACTCCACAGAGGAAGAGGCGTGGGCGTTGGATGTAAACAGTCACACATGCTGTACCACGTACTGAATGTTTAACGTCAGCATGTGGCTACCCAACCTGTTTGGGTGAAGACCATCAGTCTGATGAAAGGAGGAGCAGTTCCAGAATAAGTTAAAATTATCAATAAAAACAAAGCCTTCATCTCTGCATGTAAGCTAAAGCCAACAGTGTAGGGAAAGAAGCCTGCTGGATTTCTCAGCTCCACGCCCCAAAGGTTGTAAGGGGGCCACTAATAAAAACAGAAATAGACCTGTCACACAATTTCAGGAGGTGAAATAAGCTCATAAAATCCCTCTTTAGCAGTTCTGACAGGAGACGGATCACGTCATTGGTTCCAATATTCAAAACAATCCTTGTTATGGTTGGCAGGAAAGAACTCAGCTCTTTAGAAAGTTTTATCGGTGGTTGTTGTGACTGTGGCTCCAAGAATGCATTGAAATATGGCATTAAAGAATCAGATATTCCTCATAATTGAGCCACTGATAATCAGTGTGGTCAGGAGAAAGAGATGTCGAGGAATGGAGAGACTCACCGAACAGCGTCCCTGACAATTTTACGCCTGGAGGCTGAGATCTCTGACCGGTGTAAAGGAGGCTTCACTGAAGAATCCCCAACCGTGACAGCCACCAACGGAGGGAAAGCCTCTATGTCAGTCAGTTGAGAAGGACCCGCAGTGTCAACGGGTGCTTCTCCAAGACCTTGGCCTGGACTGGATGGGCCGAAACCGGCCCAGCGGCCCTGGGGGCAGCGATTTTATTGTAAGCCCTTTTTAGTGAAGTAACATCAGCACCATGAGTGTGTCAGAAAGTTACCCAGATACTATTACATAACAGCCTTGTGGATCAGATATTGAAAAGGTAAGTTGTATCTTTTTATGTATTAGTATGGCAGTTCCTCTTGTCTTGCTATGAAAGCTTGAACGAAAAATCTATTCCACCAATTGTTTTTTTGTTTGTTTGTTTGTTTTTTTAAGCGCAACTGGTCAAAATCGAATCCACCACCTCCTGAAAGTTAGCTATGAATGACTGGATAGGCGCTAGAGATGACTGAATGAGTATGGCCATATCCTCTCTGAGATACTCACATTGTTTATCCATTTCACCTGCTAGTACCACAGCAAGGTTGCTGTTGGTTGCAGCCATCGCCATCGCCATCTTTGACACTCTGGCATTGAGGGTAGCTTTTTTTCTCTTCAGCTTTGGGCTTTGGCTGACCCAGCATGATGTTACATTGAAAAGCTCAGCAAAAAAAAGAAAAGAAAGTAGTCTGCCGAGACACAGTATTACACAAGTAAATATGGAGTGTGACGCGACACACCAGCAAAATGACACTATAAATAAGTAAAAGTAAGACAAAGTATGCATAAAAAAAGAAGTATAAATAAGAAAATAAATATCACACTAGTGATAACTAGCCTACTACAATAATAATAAAAAATTAGTGGTAGTAATAGTTTAAGTAGTAGCAATAATAATAGTAATAACAACAAAAAGCTGTAATATAGTGATATTTAAGTTACTGACAATAATAAAGGTCCTCTTCTTCTGAGGAATAATGTTGGTCATGGTCTGAAGAGCCCTTAAAAATCTTGGTCAGTGCTTCCTGGGTAACAAAATGGCTTTTCGACTTCCTTTAAGGCATTTTTAACAATAAAAAATTAGTTATTGGGCTGTAAATACTACTGCTTGAGAATCGCTGTGCGTTGTTACGCTCAAGCAAGACTGCCACGCTGCACCAACATGCACAGTTATACAACGCGCGAGAGGAGCATATGCCGTACATCATTTGAAAGGTTGAAACCTCATCTAAAAGATGGAGATGACAAAACTAAACCCTTCAATAAAGTTTAGAATTTAAATTCATTTGAAAAGAAACACTGCAAATCCGGGTTTCCTGCTCACGGTAAAGGTAAGATGGTCTCTCGGCTTCATAAAAGTACTGTTAATGATCAAACAAAACTTAACCAACTTCGAACATTCTACTGCATTGAAAACAGGCGTAATAATTATAACCAGTGTTGTTTTTTGACACACAAACACAATAAAACATCACCAGAATTCAGTCACAGATGGAAAGTAAAAGTTTTGATCCCACCTTCTTGACAGCTTATCTCATCAACAAAAAGCTGTAGGAATGAAAATCTTACCTTTTATAAAATAGCAAACTCCGTGCTAGCGGTCGCTCATAAGGTCCGGTGATGTCCGGTAACTTTTCTTGTCAAAAAATAGTTAGATATGACTCGTCACCGCTAATTGTGATTTTGGACTATGTGTCTGTAGGCTGCTCTTGTGCAAGATATATAAGAGATTAAAAAAAAATGCTATATTATTTGTGCAAAGAGGAGAGTCTCTGGAATCCAACAAGACCAAACATGGCCTACTTTGATGATATAGTGCATCTGTGAGACACCATTTTAAGGAGTAGCGAGGACGCCAACATCCTTACGGAGTTAAAGAGGTTAAAAATGGATCTTCAGGTGCAACAGAGCATATTGACAATGGAACAAATGGAAGTTTCTTAGTAAGATCAAAGGGAGGAAAAGTCCAGGGTGCTCATTTATAAAGCTTGCGTACGTAGAAAACAGGGTCTGAAAATGGCGCACACCACTTTGTACGCAAAATTTGTGATTTATTAAAAAAAAAAAAAAAGCTGACGGTGTAATGTGTGTAACTGTACGCAAATTCTGAAGCTTGCATGCAGACGGGGAACAGGCAGCGCAGCTGGTGAGATGGTGAATGTAACCACCTCGTGCATTTAACCTTCATATCAGACGCATGGACCCGAAATCATAACGGCCGATGCCTGTAATATAACAGATGTGTTTCTGAATGCAGCCATACATTCCATAAGCTCTCATTTACAACAGCATGTACATACGAACATCTGCTAATAATATAGCGATGGCGCTTTTTGAACATTAATTGTGAAAAGGTGTGTAGTAATTAGTGTAATTACTGAGTCAACATATAAATACTGCAGTGACACTTGTGTGTAACGCTTCACCATGGATGCTGGAACTGCTGGAAGACTGTGAATGGCAGGATCAGGATGGAGAGTTTTCAGAGGACAAAGATTTCCTGGTCCAGGAGGATGACTGGCTAATATGCTGATCTAGACTCCCTAGAGAGCTACTCTTGGATCTGTGTGCTGAACTGAGTCCAGTACTTGGGAGACCAACCCACCAGAACCACACCATCCCTGTTGAATCACAGGTGTTAACCACCCTGGGGTTCCTGGCGAATTAGCCGACAGGTATGTGTTTAAGATAAGTAACAATTAATTCTCTGCCTGAAGCCACTTTTAGGAACAACATAATCCTGTGACATCACCCATAGGTCTGGGATATCACAGCAGCGCTGAGCCCAGTAATGCTGCCTCCTGGATGGTTGTTAATGGGACCAGTCCATACATCAGATCTCCTACACTGGGAGAACAGGACAACATTAAAAGGACGTTTGCAGCAATGTCTGGTTAGATCCTACAATGTTTTATAAATGAGACGTCTGGAGTCTCAGGAGGAATTTCACCACGGAGCACGACTCCATGAGTCTGTCACGAGACATTTAAGACAGCATTAAGGTTCACTCTTTAACAAGTTTTTTTTTTAATGCGTTTGACACATCAGACATAACGCCACACAAATGACTCAATACTGTTTTATTTTTTCAGTTCATCAATAGTTTCTCTCTGGATTTCCACAACAACATTCCTCAGCACTCATCCTCCTCCAGACACTGCGTTTGGGGCGTGGTTGCTGGTTTCTATGGTTGCCACTGTTAACCAATAACATCGATCAGCTGGCTGTTTTACATACACATTGACATTCATTAGGTTCTTTGCATCGACCATTTATGGTTGAATGTGGGTGTGCAGGGGGCGGGGTAGGAGCCAAATTCACCTGCGCAACTTCCAGGAGAAGAGTGATTTATAAAGGGGAAATTGCGTGAACCTGTGCGCACGCAGGGTTTTATATATCTCAATATTTATTGGTGCACACAAACTTTTAGTAGGAATTCTGCGCACAGTTTTATAAATGAGCACCCAGGTCGTGATGGCTTGGGAGGCCATGTACTAAAGATCTGTGCCTTGCAGCTGGCAGATATTTTCTGTTTCCAGTTTAATATGTCTCTCCAGATTCATAGGTTCCCTGGCTCTGGAAAGATTCTGTTGTTGTGCCTGTCCCAAAATCTTATTTTGTGGGACACGCCAGTTGCCCTTACTTCCCTATCTATGAAGTCTTTTGAAAAGATTCCTAAGCGGGTCCTTCTATCAAAAGTTAAAGATCATTTGGATCCCTTTCAGTTTGCTTAAAGGTCAGGCAGAGGGATAGAATATTTGGCAGGAACTCTTGTAAATATGATTTTACGTTAACTAAAGGGAACCAAAACTTTTGCAAAATTGCTTTTTATTGATTTCTCATCCGCTTTTAACTGTGTTCAACCCCAGAGAAATTAAATGGTTTTTATAGCATTGACTCTGGCCTCATAGGTTGGCTAATGGACTTTGTAAATGAAGGGTCACAGCGACTTAGGGTCAGTGGGGTTTTATTTCTGATTTCTGATTTTCTGATTTCATTTCTGGTTTGATTTCTGGTTCTCTCCACGGATGTGTTCTTTCACCCCTTTTATTCATTTTATACATGAACGATTGTCGCAGCCAGTATCGCCAGCGTCCTATTTTAAAGTTCACTGATGACACAGTCATCTTGTCCCACCTCACTAGTGTTGACTCTGATCACAGGTCAGTGGTCAGGGATTTCACTAACTGGTGTGAGTCCTCCTTAAGTGTTTATGTTTTTTATAGACAAAGGAAATGATCATTGATTTTAGGAGCGAAAGCACAGTCACCTTACCTGTAGTTATTTCAGGGGAAATTGTTGAAGTGGTGAACCAGTGAAAGTACCTGGGAACTGTACTTGATGACAGGATGACTTTTGAAGCCCATGTGGATTCACTCTGTAAGAAGGCTCATCAATTCAATTCAATTCATTTATATAGCGCCTATTTACGACAAGTCATCTCTAGGTGCTTCAGAAACGCAGAGCTTGACCCCCGAGCACATGGCAATCATCGAATGTATTTCTTTCATAAACTTTGTAGGTTTAATGTGGATTGTACATTTATGAGAATGTTTTATGAGAATGTTTTAATGCAGAAGGTCACGACTGCAGATGGGGGGCAGGAAGTGTTTTGACGGCAGGATAACAATAGGAAAATGACAAAGTTTTGTGCTGTCTACGGCTGTACAAACCAGGAAAATCAGAAGAGCTACTATTGAGTTCCGAAAGTTGTAACCCACAAAGGGGATAAATTAAAAAAACTGACTGAAAAACGGTGGCAGACCTGGTTAAAAAAAACCTCTGTCTCAGGTCAGGAGGAGCAGAGTCCGTCAACGCTCGTATCGGCAGTGACCACTTGGTGAAAGGTATGGCTACAGTAATTAAGGTACTTACATAGCTAAAGCTGTCAAAAATACATAGCAGGGTATTATGGTATTAGAAACACAGCTAACGTTACATCTTTGATTGGTGTATTCATGTAACGTTACATTAGTAATGAAACAGCAATGTAAAGAGTGAATAACATTTACTTACTCGGGTAAAAACAAGACGGCAATCATTTAGTGCTGCTTTTGATCCGAGTTCGCTGACCCAACCACACACAAAGTGGTTATACGCCTCCAGACTCTTGTACGCCTTTGGCTAGTGGTAGGGTTGGGTACCGAAACTCGGTGCAGGTATAGCACCGGGGTGAACATCAATGGTAGTAACCGGTCCGAAATAAAATATGAATTTCCGTACCATATCTCAGTGCCAGAAAATACAGTATAATTGCACCCTCAATAAAAAAGTAAACATTTCCTATTGGTGGACAGCTGTACTATGTCAACCAATCAAAATGTATGGCAAACCGCAGCGTTTGCTTTCCAGGAAGCGGAGATCATCGGAGCGGCATGCCACCAGTGGTGAGAAAAGAGATACCGCAGCTGATCACGAGTTTTGAATGTTGACAAATTTGTGATATTTGTGTGTTTGTGTGTTTGGACTGTATAGTTAGTTTGTTTGGTGTGGAGTTGTGCCTCCAGTTGGACAACAGGTGAACAACAGGTGAAGTAACATCCTGGAAATGTCAGGCCTGTTATGTGTTCCTCTGTCTTTCGTTGGACAGGAACTGTATTATTGTTGGGCACAAATCATTTTTGTGGTGTTTTATGTTTACATTGGATTGTTTTGTCAATAGCTGCACAAAAACACCTGAGACACTGGCTGCATTTTAATCTCAATAGTTTTACACAACTTATTTGTACATAGGTTTTTGAAATAAACAAATTATATTTGCATTCTAAGTTATAAAAATAATTTGTTAAACATGTTTTGGTTTTTTACAGTAGAAAATATCAACTCTGATTTTATATTTTGTGTGGTTTTAGTTCCAGTGTGTTTATAAAGTATGTCAAAATGAAAAAATAATAACAAATTCACACGGGAGGTTATGCTGAAAAAAATGACACAAAACAAGGCAAGACAGTTTTTAAGGTGAAATAGAGAGATAAAATCTAAAGTATTATGCACCCAACTTATTAGGGTTAAAGAACATTTGGCATGTCATTATCCAGTTCCATGTGCACTGGCATTGCTAGTCATTAGAATAAATTAATGTTAATTATTGTTCAGTTGTTAAAGTATTTTTTATGTATTATTTAACAGATTTAAAGTAATCTGCTGTTGTTCAATTTGACCTTGGACTTTGCCTTAGGAATAAAAAATCATTGTTTCATGTGCGAGTGTGCTGATTTTATTTTATTTTTTTAAAGTACCGATTTAAATACCTTCGAGGAACCAGTATCGTTTTGAAAGTATCGATTTGGCACCAGTATCAAATGAAACCCTTTCAATATCCAACCCTAGCTAGCGGTGTAGTAGGAGGTCTGGAGGACAAGGTAATCCGTAATATCGACGGCTTCCACACCAGGCAAGTTCAACAAGTATGAAAAATTACTTTTTCTCAGTGTGTATGGATCGTATCTGATATGTTTTTCTAATTTTTGACATTGCCTGCTACGTGCGGCACAAACAACACTATTCGGTACTTGCTCTCTATTATTTCCTATCACCATTCTCCACTTCCTGCCCCCATCTCAACTTCGCGTGTCATCGGAATCACGTGACTGCAAACCACTTATTGAGTCTTTATTAACTTTTATTTGCTGATTTGATTTTTTTTTAACGCATAAAACTAGAAACAAACAGATGGGGATTGTCAGGGTGTGCAGTACAATAGCTGGTACAGCCTTAGATAATCTCACTGATCTGTCCAATCTCGCCGTCTGCCATGTTTGTGTGCTCTTATTAACTTGTGACAGCTGCACAATTAAGTTCTGCTTTTATCCATCTGTGTTACATTACGGCAGATTTAAATTATCGATGGTTCATCATTTAATTTATGAAAGATTAATTCAGAATGACAATGCAAGAAAGGATTTTTTTTCCAACTTTATTTATAGAACAATTTTGGTATGCACAAAAACACCCAACAACAGAGCAGTGCGTACACAACTTCACATATCACAGGCTACGCCTCCACGTGAATCCCAAATCTCCTGCCACCCAGCCACCCATATATCTTCCCTCCCCCCAGCTATCCTCCCATCAGCAAAAGCAGACATAAGTAAACAAATTAAATGAAAACACAAAACAAAACAAAAAATAAATAAATATTTAAAAAAAAACAAAAAAAAAAACTTATACATCCAGATTAAGTGGAAAATTCAGAGAGTCAAAATATTGTAATATTGTATTGAAGTGAGCACTTCAGCTTCTCCAATCTCAAGTTGCACAAGACCTCCTGAACCCATCGGACCTGTGAAGGGGGCTGGGGAAGCTTCCAGTTAAGCAAAATTAACTTGCAGGCCAACAGAGTGCAGAACACCAATACCCGTCCAGTAGCTTTCGGTAGATCAGTCGAGGGGGAAACGCCAAAAATTGCAGATAGGGGGTTTGGAGCAATAGCGCAGCCATATGCCTTATTTAAGGCCTCAAAAATGAATTCCCAAAAAGGAGCCAGTTTGGGGCATAGCCAAAACATGTGTACATGATTCGCCGGAGACATGTTACATCTACCACATACATCACTGACAGAACAAAAGATTTTTGTCAACCTGGAATTAGTATAATATATCCTAAATAAAACATTACATTGAATCAGCCTGTGATGAGCACAAATGGAGGATGCATGGACCAAGGAAACAGCAGAAGTCACATTAAGGCTTTCCTCCCAGACCCTCCTAACGGTGGAGAGAGAAGATGAGGAGAGTGACCAAATAATTCTATATAAGACTGAGATGCATCCTTTGATGGCAAGATTAGTGGAGAGTAATGCGTCTATAGGAGATTCAGGAGGTCGATTCGGAAAATGAGGAAACAATATTTTGTTGTCCCTGGCCTGAAGAAAACGAAAAAGGTGCTGGTTTGGGGGGCCATACCTGTTAGACAGCTGTTCAAATGAGGAGAATACCCCATCTGTGTACATGATGTTAATTGATTTAATCCCTTTGTTGTGCCAGACGCGAAATACTGGATCAGTCCGAGATGGTTCAAAGAGACAGTTTCTGTATATAGAAGTTAATCCAGAAGGGCCACAGAGTCCAAATTCTTTTCAAAACTGGCTCCAGATTTTTAAAGAGATCAGCGCTACCGGGCGGCTGTCATACCCGAACGCGGTGATGGAACCTGAGAACATAGTGCCGATCGCAGTGAGAATGGACACAAACACCTTTCTAGATGTACGAAGCCAGGGAGGGAGTCCCCCCCACACCCATCCAGAACAGCAACTTTTGAATGTTGGCTGCCCAGTAATAACACCTGAAAACCGGCAAGGCAAATCAGTTTATCCAGCTTAACAAAGAAAGCTTTACTAAGGAGAATGGAGAGGTGCTGGAATAAATAAATAAATTTAGTAAGAGTCACTATCCTCACCAAGTTTATCCGGCCAACAAGCATAAGAGGTAGAGCCGACCAGCGAGCAAAGCCTGCCTCGGTCCTGACGATCAAGGGAGCAAAGTTAGACTCCTAAGTAGCAAAAGTCATCGGTTGACCATCTAAATGGGGTTATGGAGGGAGAATAGTCCTGGCTGGGTCATTAATGGGTAGTAATTCACTTTTTTGATGGTTCAGCTTGTACCCTGATATGCTAGCATACTTATTTAGGATGTTGAAAATTATGGGAAACGATTTAACAGGATCAGAAACATAGAGGAGGAGGTCATCTGCACATAACATTTATATATATACGTATATATATATATATGTACATATACATATATATATATAGACCTTGTGAACCGTCCCTGCACGTCTAATACCTTTAAAGTTGACCTCAGACCTTAACCAAAGGGCCAGAGGCTCGATTATTAGCACAAAAAGCAAGGGGGAAAGTGGACAACCTTGCCTTGTGCCACGACAGAGAGAGAAAGAGGAAGATAAGGAATCATTTGTCCAAACCGAGGCCGGAGGGGAAGAGTAGAGGAGTCTAATCCACTCTACAAAATTTACGGCCATCCCAAACTTAGCCAACACGTTATAAAGAACGTGGCTGGGATAATAAAGAAATAAATAAAGAAGATAGCCCAGGGAGCACATTTATTTTAAAAAAATAAATAAAAAAAGGGGTAACATAACTGTGACATTCAGTGTTGAAGTCCTGTTAAGAAATGCATGTTGCTTATGAGTCACATTGTAAACTGTAGCAGAAAAGGGACAAATCTAATATACTTTTGGATGAAGAATAAAAGACGAATAATAATAACAGAATGAAAACAATCCGTCCAATAATCGTACATTTGTGGAAATTATACAAGAGTACAAACAAGAAGGGCAACTGGAACTGCCAATAACCAGTGCTGGGGGAAAAAGGAAAGAAAAACACTAAAAATAGGAATCCTTAAGTTGGGAACTGAAGACGAGAAATGGCAGAATCAAATTGTAGGTCACTTTACCCTCTATGGTCCACCTGCTCTTCTCTTCCAGGAATTGGCAAAGTCCATGGCTTCTTTAACTGACAGAAGAAATTTCCTTGCGCCGCCTTCCGGCGCGATAAACAGTCTAGCCGGGAAATGTAGTGCCGGCTTGAGGCCTATGTCATATAGCCTTTTCATAACCGCTCGGTAAGGAGCACGCTGCTTTAGCACATCAGGGCTGAAGTCCTCCACAATGTGAATGGGAGCATTATTATATCTCAGTTTTCCACGGAGTTTACGGGCTGCGCGCACCACCTTTTCATGTACTTTAAAGCTATGAAAGCACACCACCACAGGGCGCCCTCAGAAGCTCCCGGTTTGGCAGCCAATATGTAGTGTGCCCTGTCCAGCTCCGGGGTGACGGCAGAATGTCGGCACCAAGCACTTTCAAATAGCAGCTGAGCGAAAAAGACTGTAGGGGTGGGACCTTCAATATCTTCAGCGAGCCTGATTATGAAGAATTTTATGAAGATGAAGATTTTTTTTCCCCACCCCTGCTGTTGAGCATCAGAGCTGCTGTTGAATCTGTAATGAATCCTTTGATATTGTTGTTTCCTCAGAGCAGCAGTCTGGTGTTGAGCTGTGGCCTGCACTGATCCACAAAGTGAGTATGTGACCTCTAACAAACTTTGATTCAGCAGATGCAGCTTGAAAACAAGTGAAAAATATGGAGTTAGAACAGTCTCAACAGGCACGAATGCACAGCACAAGATTCATAAATGCACAAGATGATTCATAAATGAATGGGGGGTGGGGGAGTGAGGGGGAGGGATAAGGGCGTCTGCTGCAAATCTGAAAAAAAAACAAACACAACAGGCACACAAACAAGACAATGGGAGAAATACACTTGGAATCTGAAAGAGAGAGAAAAAACAA
>JBAMYA010045917.1:0-11355 GCA_037176975.1 Arrhamphus sclerolepis | reverse complement strand
TATATATATATGTAATAATTGACTGTAAATAACTGTAAATAACTATGGACACACTATCTGGTCACGTGACCTGTGGATTTATACAAAGAGCTTTTGAAGCCCAGTGTTACTCCAATCACGCATCACCATGTTGCAAAGAGGCGGGACAAAGCTGCAAAGCCGACGGCAGAGCCAATGGCTAGCTCTCTTTCAAGTACATCAAATGAATCCAGGCATATGATTGGTCAGCTTTATTTAATATAAATTTATCTGATGTGGTACAAAAAAATTCATCCTCATTTAGTTGTCATGGATGTAAAATCAAACTATAGAGACCAGGCTTTGTACCAGGCTGTAAATGCGTTTAATTCTGCTGAAGTTAACACTTTTGACATGTGAGTCAATGGGGAGTTGCTCTGAGCCAGCACCTAGTGGTCAGTGCAGGAACTGCAGCAAAACTTACCTTCAAACCAGAAATGGGATGGTTTGTTGCTTTGCTGCAACCTGCTGATGATATGCTAAGCTCAATAGCAACTTCCCTCTGACAAGCATGCGTTGGACCAGCTGTTGGTGGAATGATAGCTGTCGTCTCGGTCTCAGGATGTCGAAATGTGAACAACACGATGAAGAGAAAGAGACTTTCTTGATACAAACTGTCATTGAACTCCAACATTAGTGATCTATTCATGGACAGACGCTGGTATTTATGGTGAATCACCTTGTTAGAGAGTGTGTTATGCAATAAAGACTGAAACACTGAACAGCCGGACATGTGCTTTCAAGAGTTTCCAAAAGTCAAATTAAGTTCACCTGTGAAGGTAATACTGCAGGTTAGGTGCACTCTGAAATCCCATCTGAAAGAGTTAACAAGTGTTGGCACTTGGTAACGTAGCCAAGTGGTGTGTGCATGTGTGTGTGTGTGCGTTAACAAGTGAAATTTTATATTCATACTGTCTGCAAATAAATAAGTCAAATTAAATGAAAGAATTGCTGCATTTTCTTTTTCCATTGTGCTTTTTCTGACCTGTTGTTCAAAACAGCTGAAGGTCATTTGTTTTCAAACCAAACCTGAAAGTTGAACACACAAACACCCAGGAAAATCCTCCGAGCATCACAATCACACCGCAGTCATGTGGTCTTATCCCTACAGGTGAACTAATTACCCATATTTATAGCTCTTTCTTTCTATTAAACTCCTCTCTGTCCCTCACACACACGTACACAGTTGTACACATTTAACATGACGGATGTGATGACATCATGGTGTGTTTATGGTTGAAGTGGCCTGCATTATTTCTCTCTAACGTGTGCTTTAATGTGTTGTAAAGTGTGTGAGCGCTTGTGTTGGTGTGTGTGTGTGTGTGTGTGTGTGTGTGTGTTTCCTGTCTGAAAGCCGTTTTATCATGTCAGTCTCACCGTCAGGAATGAAGAAGAGCGACGGAAGCGGAGGAGAAAAAGATTATCACAAGGCACCAAGATGGAGCCCATACTGAACTATGAAGTTTGGTGAGTGTGTCGTAGAAAAGAAAGATGCTTTTCCAGACCATATTGATATTTGTTAATACTTTATTATACTTTTTTATGTTAGGGTCAGGGTTAACTCAGGGTTAGGGTTAGCTTCTTTTTTAATAGAGGAGGTCAGAGGTTATTCTAGCCTACGTCAGAAACTTTGGCCTGTTTTCAGGAGTTTCTTTATATTATTGCTATTGTTTTGAATGGAACTTTAATAGTATTTACAACAGTTACAGGGGGGAGGATTGCAGCAGTAAGTCTCAGTAGACTCTCACACTGAATCAAAATAAAAAAAAACGGTTAAGGATCCTACTGGAGCTTTCAACACAGAGCGCATTGTCAGAAGACAAGTTAATTAGAATGAATTAAAAGTTCTTTATTGTTTCATACATGTGCGTACCGAACCGAGAGCTCTGGATCGAACGCTTCGATGCAGATACATGGATTGTTGCACCCCAACTGAATATGTATTCATGTGAATCTAGATCCATCTTTAACACGTTTAAATTACAAAGATGCAAGTCCTGTTAAATAACATAGTACAGGTGATGGATCCATTAAAGTAGACTCTTTGTTCAGTTTCCTTTCACAACAGAACCTCCTTTTTTCACTGTATTTTGAAGGGATTTTCTAGAGAACATTGTAATCTGTTCTCTAGAGTTCACTAGTTGACACTGGAAGACGGAATATGAGAAAGAACACGATTTTTTCCCTTCTGTCTCTCACAGCACCAAACCCTCGGTGGACGAGATCCGGTTGTGGTCTCAGTCGTTCGACAAGCTGATGAGGAACCCTGCAGGTCGAAATGTTTTCCGAGATTTCCTGCGGACAGAGTACAGCGAGGAGAACATGTTATTTTGGCTGGCCTGTGAAGACCTCAAACAAGAAGCCAACAAGAATGCGGTTGAGGAGAAAGCACGCTCGATCTACGAGGACTACATTTCTATACTGTCACCAAAAGAGGTAAAGTTGACTCGTACAGCCTGACCACTCCTCTGATTATAGAAGGACTCAGACGCACTTGTGCAGGCCTCTGGGCTTGCTTTCAACGCTGACCACAATTAAATGTGATTGGTCGCCGGGTAGATTCCTGCATCTCCTAAACATCTAAATATAGCTAGATTTTAGGACTTAGGATGCTAGTGTTGAAAGTGCACAAGTCCCAATACAGTTCAATTAGCAAAAGCGACTGGAGCTACTGGACAAGTAAATGTGATGGTAGTTTCCGGGTCTCGCCAGTGTAATCCCTAAAAGCAGAACAAAGTGATGGTTAAACATACAGCAGACTGACATCAACGTCAGGCCTAATTTATGAAGTAATGGACGGCTGGATGTCTTGGACATTTGGAATGTCCAATCAGCACATAGTCCATGTTACTGCATTAACAGACGGCCTGTAAGCGATCATCTTCCAGAGTTTGCTTCCCCAGCTGTCCCGAACAAAGGAGGCAGGATCAGCACTCATCTTGCAGTCAGTGTTGAGCTGACAGGAATACAACCCAGAATGACATTCAGTACATCAATATTCTTTGCATTTTGTCCTAACTCTCATGCTAAATTAGCCACTTCCAAAACAGTTTACAAGTCCTTCTCAGCAGATGTTGGAGGCGACTCCACACCATCTTCGAGAATCAGGTTTAGGCCTGATGGACCGAGAGCCAAGCTAACTATTCTGTACCAGTTTGTAAGGTTAGGTAGGCACATGTACTGAGAGTTTAAAAGGCTGTGAACCTGCTCAGATTCACTGCAGTCAGTGAACTTTTAATGGTTTGGTTTTGTGCAGATCCACAATGACAGTTTTACATTTTAGCGTTTCAAGCTGCAAAATGAATGAATGCTGAATGTTAACAGTATGGCCAGTAGCTGGAAGGTGACCAGAATGTTTAAAGGAGCATTCTGGGGTTTAAAAACCAAAACAAAAAAAAAACGTGTCTGTTATTAGCTGCTAAAGAGTAAACAACATGAAATAAAGCAGTTTTGAAAAGGAAACAGATTTTTTGCTTCAAAATGGAAACAAAACTTAGCATTTGGGGCATTAGATTAACTCAAAATAAATTGCTCTTTAAGACTCTGACAAGAATCAGAACGTGTTATTTTAAGGTGTGCTGTGGATTGGGACCCTACAAGTAAACTGAAGTAACTTTAACTGTATAAAAATGACTTTCCCTCCAGCTGCTGCCACGCAAACTGCTCTCAATAGATGTAAAAGTAGGATGATAAACAGCATTTGCTTCCTACATAAATATCTTAGACCTGTGGTTGTTTTTTCAAAACATATTTTCAGTCATGACAATGCAAATTAAAAGCCATCTTTGCTGCAGCTTTGCTTTGTTCGGGCAGCATTTTCAACCTGCGGTGAGCTCCACTTAAGGGAACTAAGTGCTTCAAGCAGCTCCTCAAGCACTTTGCTTCTTCTTAATCTCAACTTTAAAGCACACTTCACATGCGGAGGCCTTGGTTTGTCAGCTGCTCTGCACATGCTGCATGTTCTCCCAGAAACCTACCCAGAGACATGGGAGGCTGCTGATTGACCCAGTGATTACTGGGAGTTATGAAGTTAGATAAGGAGTGAGGAGTGGAGGAGCGTTGTGACTGCTACGAACATGTGTGCAGACAGAGGCTGCTGTAAGGATGCCTGAGGCTCCGTCACGCTCCATCACTCGAGTATCTGTGCGTCTGCGCAGACTTAGACACTGGTGTGTTTGTATGGAAATGTGTACAACTGTGTGTGTGTGTGTGTGTGTATACAGAAGTCTAAAAAAAAGATCTGCTCTCATCACTTTCCAGCAGTAGATGCTTTTTATAGACACACACATGCACACACACATACCAGCACACACTAAACACAAAGATATCCAGACGTGCACGTTTGGTGGAGAGGGATGCATGCCAGCTGGCTGTCTGCACGTCTGGCCTTGGTAGCATGCCTATCTGTGTGTGTGTGTGTTTGTGTGCGTGTGTGTGTGTGTGTGCATGTCTTCCCTAAATAACAGCAGTGGGAAAACATTAGAGAAAGCTTGTGTTTCTATAAATATCTGTTGATGCTGAAGCTGCAGGGCCACTGTGTGTATTTGAGTGTATGTATTTGTGTCTGTTTTAAGTGTGTGTGTGCAAATGTTGGAGTGTGGGTGACTGTGTGTATTCATAACTCTTTTCAAGATGATTAATAAAACAGAGTAGAAAATGTCAGACTTGTTGTGTGGCTTCATTAAACATCATCTGTGGTTCATATGAAAGCTACAGCACCTCAGTCATTAGCTGCACTGATGTCAGGTTGTCCCGCCTGATTTTCTGTGTTGCTAAATGTGGAGTGCACCTTTATACATTTTATAGCTACTAGCAGGAGGAGGAATATGCTAGCCACTACTCAGACTTAAGCCCAGTTTATGCTTCTGCATGGCAGGTAAGCACATGGTCCACGCTTGCCTCCCTGCCCATCTCTGCTGTTTATACTTCTGCTATTGTTTGTGTCACTTCCACCACCCACCACTAGATGGCAGCGCAGGTTTCTTCTGCAACGCTGTAGCTGCCAGTGCTGTGTTTCCTTTTGTTTGCTTCCTGTACGTAGCTCAGACATAGCAATGGAGCTAATAAAGTGTATTTCACATAAATTAGCGCTGATCAGTGTCAAGCATCTGTCGTTTTCACAGACATTGTACCAAACTATTCTTCTACCCGACTTGAAAACAACAAAGAAGAAATAACAGCCAAGAAATTAGAAAATTAAAAAAAATCTACCAATCATGTGTCTTTGCAGTCCATGTTGCCGTGACGCGTAGTTGCATGTGGAGAGAGAGAGGTGCACATCAGCCTACGCTGGCTCTTCGACGCAAAAAAGCATTAATCAGCCTTTCTGAAGTATTAGTATACTTCAGAACTTGCACTGTCTTCATGCAGTTGAAGCTGGATAGGAACCTCAAGCGGTCCTATTGATTGGGAGTGCAGTACTGTTTTGGGACATTTTGGAACTTTGAGTTCTCTTAGATAAGCTGGAGCTTATCTAAGCTTATCCATTAGGAGTTTTATAAGTGAGGAGAAGAATTTTAAATTGAATCCTGGGCTTAATGGGAAGCCAATGAAGAGAGGCTAAAATTGGAATAATATGATCTCTGCTGTTTATCTTCATCAAAACTTTGGCTGCTGTATTTTGCATCAGCTGAAGGCTGTTCAGGGCAACTGTGGGACATTTACCAGTATGGAGTTGCAATAATCAAATTTTAATGGAACCAGTTTCCTGATTTTACCAATATTTCAAAGGTGAAGGAAAGCAGACCTGGAGGCTTGATTAATGAATGGTTTAAAGGATAAATCCTGATCAAAGATAACAAAAAGATAGCTACTTAAAGAATTGTATCATTTTTGTAATTGTGTGAGCAGACTGCAGTCTTAGAATACCAGCTGATACGTCTTTGCATTGACGTACCGTCACCCCTGGACTCGTGTCACAACTTTCATATACCTTGGGGGGGGGTGTTAGCGTTGCAGTTGCAATTTTTAATCCCCTAAATCACCAAATGCTAGAGATGTTCTACTGGATTGAGGTCTGATGACTGTGGAGGACATTTGAATGCATTGATCTTAATGGCTCTTCAAGAAACCAGCATGAGGTGATTTAAGTCTGTGATACGGTGTTATTATGGTGGAAAGTAGTTAAGATGGTGCTGAAAGGCCGTTGTACGTAGTACCATAGTTATACTGTGGTGTTTAAATGATGCTCATGTGATCCTCTTCTTCTTCTGCTGGACTTTCCCTTTGCAGGTTGGATGTCAAGTATGAAAATCCCAAACAGATCAGAGGTTTCTGAAATATTCAGACTGACTGGCAAAAACAAACATTCCATGTTTACTCTCTTCAGGATCTCGCAGAGTTTTTTTTTTCGTGATTTTTGCAATCAACATGTCTGATTTTTCACAAAAAATTGTGGAGTTTTGTGTGTATTTTTGTACGGGAAATGGCAAATTAAGGACAAAAGAAATGTTGAATAAAAGACAAAAACAAGATGCTCCATCTCAACATAATTGGCTTGAAAATCTCAATCACAATATTGAAATTATTTAAGACATAAATAAAGTGCAATTTCTTCCATCAGTAAGAAGATAGAACTTAAAATTAAGAACAAAGTGTGTGCTCTTGCAACTTTAATTTTATACAACTATTTCATTCTTAGTAGATTATTGTTGAAGAATAAACTTATTCAGTTATTGCTGCTTTTTCTAAAAGCTTCCCAGCTGACTATAATGTTGTTTGGAGGTTTATTTCTGTTTAACAGAAGATGTGTAGAAAGTTTGATGAAGATGCCTCTTTATGATGACACAAAGATCCTATTTACACAAAATAAATAAATAAAATCACCAAAACTAATCGTTTGATTGAGCTCTCAGAGCCAAACAGAATGTTTATTTTATGAGATTCATTTCTGGATATATTTGAGGTTAAATCCAATAACATAAAACTGAAAAGTCAAACAATTCTAAATTTTTAAAGTCTCGCCCAAGAAAAATGGAAAATAAACAAAAAAAAGAGGATCCATTTCAGATTTATGCAAATAAACCTGAATTCAAACCACAAACTCTCACATCTCGTTAACTGTGACCTCTGCAACTGCATCTGTGGCAATAAGTTGTTTCTGTCATTATTGATGCAATGTTGTCTTTATCCAGCAAAGATCTTCGTTTGTGTTCCACCATATATAATAAATAACATCTACTTTAATGCACAACATTTAGAAATAGTTAGTTAATAGTCTTTCTCCCTTATTTTAGTAGTCAGATGACGACTAAAACCATCTTGTGAAGGAATCAGGTCCCTGTCGACAGTAATCACAGGAAGCTCGCAGCTTCCAAGCAGCTTGTTCGTTTCTACGCTTTGTAGCGTGATACGCTGACACACATGTAGCGTCGGCTGCTGGACTGGCAGTCTGCCCTCCGGTCACCAGTCCTGTCACGATCAAGGAGAGGAACATAGACCAGTAACCAGCCCAGGTGTGTCCCTCTGTCCCTCATCTGTGCTGCTCCCAGAGCCGCTGAATCACCTCCCCTCTGCAGCTGAGCACAAACCTTTTAGTTATTTTAAACTATACCAACCCGGCTCTTAGCTTCCTGCTAGGAAAGGCGCTATGTAAATAAATAAATTGAATTGAATTGAGGAGAATTTTAAACTTCCTCAGATGGATTAAACCTGTTAGCCGGTGGAGCTAGCATTTGGAGTTTCACTTTCAGAACTGCGGGGCTTGTAGTTCTGAGCAGGACCCGTCTTATAGGGGACCATCCTGCCAAAAGCCTGCCAAGTAAATGAAGAAAAAAGGAGGCAGACGGCACAGTGAGAGGAGAGGTACAATATATAACATGTGGTACAAAAATATATAAATATGTGGTGGTCGGACTGCAGATCAACCGTGTCAGTGGGCATCACAGTCACGGGAGTGGCATCCAGTCCACAGGTGCAGGTAAACACCCGGATGGTCAGAAGATGGAAGGTTTGGGAGGCGAGGGGGGAGCACAACGTCACCATAGCACCACCTGAGAAGGAGCAGAGAGAAGATAGAGGGCGTGAGACTACGGAAGATGGGCAGTGTTGAATTTATGAAAAGATTCAGGACAATCTGAGACTGAGATCAGATGGACAGGGTGAAGATGCTCAGTGGACAACAGGACTCATCTGGGGAGCCTAGGACTATAGCAGCAGGCTACAGTAATCCAGCCTAGAGGTAACAAGGGCATGGATGAACTTTTGAAATGAAAGAAAGCTGATTTCTTGACTTTCTTGAGGTTAAGAAGGAGGAAATTTCCAATTTCACACATCTAATAAGGCGATTTGATTAGCTTCATGTGGTCACAAGATTACATACAGCTGAGTATCATCTGCATAGCAATGAAAATTTACATTATGCTTCCTAATGATGTTTCCTAAAGGCAGCATGTATAAAGAGAAAAGTGTTGGTCCAAGACACAAAACACCAACAGAATCCACAGCTGACCCTAGTTTAAACAGATGTTTGATTGACAGACTCTACTGATACTGCCTCAGCAGCACTTTAAATGTTGTGTCTTCATGTCTTCTTCATCCCAGTTAGTGACAGCTGAAAGTGTCTTCTGTCTCAACACAACTGAACTCTGTTTTCTTCCAGGTGAGTCTGGATGCCCGGGTTCGAGAAGTGATCAACAGGAAGATGCAGGATCCAACGCCTCTCACGTTTGATGATGCCCAGCTGCAGATCTACACACTGATGCACAGGGACTCCTACCCACGATTCCTCTCCTCCAGCATCTACAAGTCACTCATTCACGGCGACTCCCGTACCTCCTCAGAATCCTAGTCCACCAGCACCCCACCTCCACCTCCTCCCCCGATTATCCTGCACTTGCAGGACGGATGCCAGAGCATTTCACTTCTCCCAACACTCCTCCCAGTCCAGAACTTTCCATAAAGGCTCTTGTGTTCTTGCTCACTTGCCTTCTTCATTGCGCTCTTTTCTTTTTTCCTGAAGACTTTAGATTCACAAACTTCCAGTTGTCTCTGTTCTTTCAGTTCCCCCTTTAATCTTCCTTTTAGCATATTTTTCCCTTTTTATTTTCATACCATAAACCTCCTGAGCAGCAACCTTGGTACAAAAAAGCATCACATTATCAGTTAAAACTGGTTCATTTGAATTTTAGCTGCCTATAAATAGTTAAAAACAGAAGTACAATCATGTCAGGTCACTTTTAGGTCTGAAAACACCTGATTTGTTTTAATGATAAATATCAATTTATTTTACAGTTATTTGAATTACAACTGCTAGTAACAGAAGTAACTTCAGAGGAGGATGGAGTCCAGAACCCATGAGATGCTCTGACTGATAGCAGGGAGTGAGACCTTCATTCATTCTTTCAGACCTCATTGCTGGATGAGAAGTCCCCGCTTCTCTTTTGTTCAGGGCTGCTTGAATTTGCTCATTTTTAAATTGCTGCCCACTTCTGCTCTTCACCTCTGTCCTGCCACATCCAGTCTGTCTTTCTTTTGTCTTTCCCCACATCTTCCTTCCTTCTCCAGTTTCCATCTTCAGAAAGCCACCTGGGATATCTGGGTAATTCTGGGAACAGACCTGCTGTTGTGTGGTGACGTCCACGACTGAGCTGGGAGAATCTGCTGATTTCAGAAAAGCGTTCGTCTGTGCCATGAACTCAGTTCTGCCCTTCCTCTCGCCACCGTCCAATCACCTTTCAGAGCCAGTTAAGGGTGGACTTTTTTCACACGCCATTGCCTTTTTTATTCCTCCGACTGTTGCCTCTTCTTCAGGAAGGATGGAAAGGTCAAAGAAACAGATGGATGCTGTGTCGTTCTCTCTTTCAACTGGAAAACACAGGGTGCTCCCTCCATCTCCTGCTACAAACATGTTTGTTGTTTTCCTCTTGTTTGCTGGATCAGTCATTTCACTCCTGTTATAAACAAACGGACAAAGGAAGGCTGTCACTTCCTTCCGACTACTGATTTACAAAGAGACAAGGTGTCTGTTTTTTAAGAGAAAACTATACGGAGCATTTTAATTTTTTATTTTATTTTTAATTTTTCCCCACTCTCTCCCCTGCCTGGATTTTTTTTTTTTTAATTTACAAGAAGAGGAAGATTCCTCAGAGACTGTACTGATCTCCATCCAACACCACAGACACTGCAATAAGACACTGGAGTCAAGAAAAACACGCTCATGCACACACTCCAGGTATTTGTGTTGCTATACTTACAGAGATCAGCAGCCCCAAAACCTGCAGACACGCGAGGCCTCGTTACCGTAATTTAACTCACGCTAAATTTATGCATTTATTTCACATAACCTGAGTGAAGAAAAAACAGTTTTATAGCAAAAAAAAAAAAAAAGAAACAAACAAAAAACCCTCAACAGGGAATGAAATCTGAACCAGTGTCTCCATGCTGATACAGGCAGCAGCTCAGATCAGCAGAAATACAAACAGTATTCACAAAAAAACACCAGAAGCTTAAAAATAAACAGAAACAACAGTGCTCAGACGCCAAACGGACACCATTTATGTTTACAGACGTTTTCAGTTGTTAAGAACTAGAGAGAAACTTACTTCAATTCAGGGAGGATGAAGAGCACAGAAGATGTAGACAGACTGTGTCCAGGACATTGAAGAGGAAGAAAAGTGAATTTGATGCAGGAGTCTGTCTTCTCTGACATTTCACCTGTAAATGTCTGCCTCATTCACACCATACGTTAGGTGGAAGACCATGCTGCTCGTAACACTGCATCAAATTCACGCTGTGCACAGATCCAGACACATGAGCCTCATATCACGTTTGTCTCACAACTCTAATAAACGTCTTATTTAGAACTAAGCAATATTGTTAGAGCAACAACAGAGAGTGTAACACAATTATATTATTTATTAATTGCAGAAACAACATTATGCCCACGAGTTCATTACACTGAGTGAACTGATTTTTTTAAAGAAACAATCTATGGAGCAGTTTCAGGAGAAAATGTTCTCCATCTTCTCCTAAGAATCCTAAAGTGACAGAAAGTTTGAAGTGTAAACCATCTCAGTAAGTATAGTAATACAAATATGTCCACACACACTCACACAGAAACCAGGGTGGCCTACCTGGGCGCTGCTGCTGCTGACCTCTGCCTCTGTGACCTCTCACCTTCGTCCTCATCACTGTCTGACGCCCACACAGACACCTGCTCCTGATTGGCTGCAGGAGGCCACAGGGCAGATCTGTGGTTGGCCACTTCAGGAAGACGGGTGGGAGGAAATCCCAGGTGCAAAAAAAATGAAGGAAAAAAAAAAAAATATATATATATATATATATATATATATATATACACATACGTGTGTGTGTGTGTATATGTATATAATGTATATA
>JBAMYA010045916.1:0-11355 GCA_037176975.1 Arrhamphus sclerolepis | reverse complement strand
AGCGGGGAGAACTCCAACACATGGCGGCTGAGCTGGGGAGCTATAAGCAAGCCCACACCAGCACGCCGCCTCTCACCACGGGCAACTCCAAAGTAGTAGAGAGTCCAGCCTCTCTCAAGGAGTTGGGTTCCAGAGCCCAAACGTGGTGCGTGGAGGTGAGCCCGACTATTTCTAGTCGGTACCGCTCCACCTCCCGCACAAGCTCAGGCTCCTTTCCCCCCATTCCATGTCCCCATAGTCAGAGTTGTTGTCCTGGGATTGAGTTGTCGGGGTCCCCGCCCTCGACTGCCACCCAAACCACACTGCACCGTCAACTTATTACCCTTCCTGCAGGTGGTGAGGCCACTTGAAGAGGCGCTAACTAACGTTCACCTGAAATGAATAACAGTTTCTGGGTTCAGCTGCTCAAGCCAAGATATTTATAATATAATATAAAATAGCTTCAGTACTATTTGTTTTAATTACATTCATTTATTTCTACATTTCAATTTCAGTTTCTACACATTACTAGTTTTGTCATTTTGTAGTAAAATTTTACGAAAATCTGAACTTCTTTTTTTTTTTTACACAAAATTGGGAATTTATTTAATTTAACTTTCTGTTTGAAAGTCAACAATTTCTGCTGGAAAATCAAATGTCATAGTAACATAATATAAAAACCGCATTGAAGTTGTAAAATCTCAAAATTGTGGCTTTTAGATGTAAAAATTCTGACTTTGTGTCACAAAACTGATCATTTTGTTTTTCTGTGTCTGATCACGACTTTTGGTGATAAAATCACAGAAGAAATCTGGTGAAGGTGAATGTTTGTCACCTCAAACTTGCATCTAAAAAAATTAAGTTATTTGTCGTAAAATCGCAGCCTTTGCACAATTGTACGTTTTGTTGTACAAATAATTAAATTTGTTGATGTCACGGTGAAATATGGACGTTTGCAAAATCAACTTTTTGACATAAAATTTCAAATTTCGCATAACTTCAACTTCATGTTCTAAAAATCAAAAATTAAGTTTGTTGTAAATTGAAACTTTTTGTCACAAAATTTCAAATTTTACAATATCAACTTTTTTCTGTGAAATTCCAGAAATGTACAAAATTAAAAATTGTGCCGTAAAAGCACAACTTCTGTAGAATTGTATGTTTTCACCACATCTGCTGAAACCAGACCTGTCCTGTCAGAGGATGAAGGGGGTGGAGCTTGAGCGCCACCTGGAGTCTACCTGTTTAAAACGAGCTTGTGTCTGATTTCATCTGTGGAACGTTTTCATCGGTCCTGACCTGACAACCTGAAAAAATGGGAATTTTACCGATATTTTGTTTCTTTTCTGCATGTTTTGTTCGTGCTGCTGCACGCCCCGCCTCCCAGCACGCCCCACCCCTGCATGCCCCACCTCCCAGCACACCCCACCCCTGCATGCCCCGCCTCCCAGCACGCCCCACCCCTGCATGCCCCGCCTCCCAGCACGCCCCACCCCTGCATGCCCTTTGTAAAAATCCTTTGTTTCTAAACAACAAAAATTCATGTTTTAAGGACAAAAAGTTGAAATTATAAAAATTTAAACATTTTATGTCATAAGGTTATGAAAGCTAATATTTGAATTAAATTTTTAATTAATGTGATTTAAACTATTTTCAAAAGAAAAGTTTAAAGTGAAATTATTCATTATTGGACAAAAAGTAATTCTACAAAATTCACAACTTTATGTCAAAAGTAAAGTTTGAAATTCTACTGCATAAATATATAATTCTAGTATAAAGATAAAAATCTAGCAGTCTTACAAAATTCAGAGTTTTACAAACAAAACCACAACCTGATTTAATTTTAAAAATCTGATGAATGAAACTGAAAATAAAGGGAACACTAAAATACCGCATCCTAGATCTCAATGAAGTATTACAGTTGGTAGTCCTGGTGTACTGGCATCTCCTCCTGGATCTCCTCCTGGCATCTCCTCCTGGATCTCCTCCTGGCATCTCCTCCTGGATCTCCTCCTGACATCTCCTCCTGGATCTCCTCCTGACATCTCCTCCTTTGCATCTCCTCCTGGCATCTCCTCCTGGCATCTCCTCCTGGATCTCCTCCTGGCATCTCCTCCTGGATCTCCTCCCGGCATCTCCTCCTGGATCTCCTCCTGGCATCTCATCCTGGATCTCCTCCTGGCATCTCCTCCTGGATCTCCTCCTGGCATCTCCTCCATGCCCTGGACTCTGTGCTGGGAGACACAGCAAACCCTCTTGCCACAGTTCGCATTGATGTGCCATCTTGGATGAGCTGCACAACCTGAGCAGCTTCTGCTGGTTGCAGACTCCACCTCATGCTGCCTCCAGGGCTGAGAACACAAACAAAATCCAAACAGGACCAAAACATCAGCCAGAAACAAGGAGAACAGAGTGATGGTTGGTGGTCGCCACCTGCAGAACCACTCCTTCATAGGGTTGTCTTTTAGATCTCCTCTCATCTCCACCTGTTGTCTGTTTCATTTGTAGAACAACAGGTGAAACTGGTTCACAGTCAGTGCTGCTTCCTAACTGGACTGGTTGATGTCACACCAGTGTGATGTTCTTGGAGGGATGTTGTGTTCTTTAGATGCTCCCTTTATTTTTTTGAGTATTATATTATATTTCTCTCCTGACTTGAGCACCTGCCCACACACAAACCTGCTCATACATGTAAGAACAGATGTGAATGCAGACGTATTTAGATCTGACCCTATCTAACATATATGTAGATGTAGATAATGTGTCAGTGAGGCAGCTGCTGAGCTGCTGTCTCTGCTGTCAACATTAGAGGGCAGCAGGAAACCATCCAGGAAGCAGACTGGCCTCAGCGTTAGTCTCAGGTCCAGGTCCTCTGGGTCCAGGTATATATATGTATATGTAAGTCATCAGTTTTAAATCTCCGTCACTGGTTCTTGTCTGGAGGTACAGTCCAGCAGGTGGCACCAGTGCTTCACGGCGTTCCCTCTAGCTGTGATCAAGCTCACTCCCTGAAGTGATAAGATTTCTGTCCTGCTCTCATAAAAGCAGCTTCATGTTTGGCTCTAAACGGCCGAACTTTGACCTCATGCTGCAGATATATAAGTCTTTTACTGCTTCTCGCATTTTCATTCTTTCTTTGAATTGGAGCTTGCAGCGTGGCAGCCTTGACATTTTATCACCACAGGATGAATATTGGTCCTGTTGTTTACTGCTCAGACTCTCTAATCATCTCCATGGAGACAGGACGCAGATAACAAGGTTCAGATCAGCCTCCAGTGTCCACATTCCTGCCGCTTCTATCACTGCAGTGTAAAAAATAAGGTGACCTGAGCTCCCTCTGAGCCTTGACCTCCTTCTGTCTGGAGAAATTTGTTTTATAAGAGTCTTAAGGAGAACAAATGGAGCCCTGGACGGACATGTGGTTGGGATTTTTCTTCCTGGATGTAGAGGGAGTGGTGTGGAAATTCTGATTCCTGGTTCCTTTTATTAGCAGGCTGGATTGGAAGGTAATAGAAATAGATAGAATAGAATAGAAACAAATGCAACCCACTGCTGTAGATGACAAAATAAGGAAGGAAAGAGACACCATGATGGCGTGAAAAAAAAAAATCAGATATATAAGCCCCGTTTACTGTCTGCTGGTGGTTTCTGAATGAAAAATAAATAAATAAAAGAAGATATTTAATCCAGAATCCATCCCTAAACAGACATCAGAAGGTGGAATGACTGAGGTGGAGAGCAGCTGTCAGGATTTAGGGATCCAGTGAAGAAAATTTCTGTCAAAACTGTTGTGAAAATTTTTTGTAACAAAACATTTTAGGCCAAAAAGTTTAAATTATGAAAAAGAAATAGGAATTTTACAGTCTGTAATTTTATGTCAAAATGTTTAAAAAAGTTCATACTTTGCAACAAATTATTGTAATTCTAATTTTAATTGAAAAAGTCTCAGTTTGATAAAATTTAGAGAATTTACAGCAAAAATTTCATTTTTTTCCGAAAAAATGTCACATTTTTAAATTTATTTTTACAGCAAAATTCTTTCTTTTTTGTGAAAAATGAAATTTTTTGAAATTTGTGTTTATTCTTGAAAAGGTTTTCAGTCCAAAAGCGTCAATGTTTCACTAAAAGTTTCAGATTTTACAACAGAAACTTCCGGTTTTTCCATCCTGGTACCTGAGCGCTGACTGGAATCTTGATCCCAAACCAGCAGATGTCTGACTTTCTGACCCCTCAGGCCTCACCCACCAAGGGTACTGTTGTTTCAGTCCCTTCCTGCCTCTGTAGCGCCTTTGTCCCGCCTGGCTCTGCTGTGTGGACCACATGGAGCCAGACCAGAGTCAAAGTTCCTCTGAGGTCCTTCACCAGAAGTTCTGCTCAGCTTTATTTCTAGAGCATCTTATTGACAACAAAGTTGTCTCTAGTTCTTCTCATGACCCCCAAGCACACAGCAGAGCCTAACAGTGGCCGGAAAAAACTCCCTCTAGGGTAGAAACCTGGACCAGGACCTGGATCAGTTCTCCGGGGACCCTCCTGCTGATGGCCATCTGGGTAAAGGAAGAGATGAGGAGGGAGACAGGACAGAGGGAGGACAGGGACAGTTTCTCCAAATATCTGGTATAAATCTAGAAATCTGGTTGGAGGGTTGGACTGCAGGTTGGGGGTCACAGTGGGAACCAGTCTACAGCTGCAGGTGGAGACCAGGATGGTCAGAAGATGGAAGGTTTGGGAGGAGAGGAGGAGTGTAAGGAAGTGGTTAATTAGGCAGTAATTTTAATTTAAAAAAGTAAAAACTGTTCACTGATGTTCCAGTATTCTATAAGATCTTCTGTTTCAGAAGAAAATGATGTTTGATGGAACTTTACTGACGATTAAAGAAAGAAAAGAACAAATAAAGACTGTTGGAAAGTTCAGATGACGGATTCTGACAAAGACAAAAGCAACGAGATCAAAGTGAAACAGCATCCAGGTCCTACATTTCCCAAGATGCCTCAGCATTCATGTCCATGTCCAGACCTTCATGTTTGTTTGATTTTCTGATGATGTTACCAGCACCTTGTCTCCTGTCTTCATCCGTCAAATGTCTCGTTTCCTCGTCACAGTTGTTTCTCTCTGTGTCCTCAGACTTCGATTGGACCTACTTCTGGTCCTGGAGTCGCTTCGTGGACTACGTGCAGTGCGTGCTGGCATTCACTCTGGTGGCGGCCTACATCACGTACGTCCTCCTGGACTCGGCGCTGTTCGTGGAGACGCTGGGCTTCCTGGCCGTGTTCACCGAGGCCATGCTGGGCACGCCGCAGCTCTACTGCAACTACCAGAACAAGTCCACCGAGGGCATGAGGTACGCGTCCAGATCCCTGAACCTGCACGCGCCCAGGCTCCGCCCCCTCTGACCTCTGACCTGACAGACAGCAGAAGGGCGAAGTCTGACGTCCAAAATCACGTCAAAATGTTGACAAAAAAAGGTTCAATTCTCGAAAAGTTGCAGTGTTACGAGAAAAAGTGACTTAATGTCTTAAAGGTGTTGAGACGTAAATTTGTTTCACAAGTTCAGAAATTCACAAAATCGTAATTTGACATGAAAGAGTTTTGAAGAAAGTGACGATTGTTTCACAAGTTTGTGAAATTTGACATTTTTGTTTTAATTTTTACACAAAAAATTATGATTTTAAGTCAAAAAATTCTGTTTCAAAACAGTTTTTAAGTTTTTTCAAAGTTTACAGTTCTATAAAACTGTAAAAGAAAAAAAAGCAAACAAACAACAGTTTAGGAGAGATGGAAATGAATCTAAACTCACGTTAAAGACCAGTTATTGATGATTATTATTTCTCTTCTTTGAAACATTCATTTATAGTTAAATTTCATTTATTTAAAAAAATCAAAGTCCTCTTTTATCATTAAAACATTCCGGTTTATAAGTTGATTATACTTGCAGCAAAAAACAGTTTAGTTCAGAAATACTTATTATTATTCATCAATATAATTGTATAATAATGATCTATGAGGGAAAACATGAAAAAATACTTAAAGCATTTAAAATACTGATTTTTATTTTAAAAAAAGCTATCTATTCTACAGCAAAACATCTGGATTTTAGTATTTGAAATTCACATTTTTACGGCATAAATTTGTAATTTTATTCCAGGAAGTTGTGATTATGTGAAAGAAAATGTCCCAATTATACAACAGTTGTCATTTTTCAGACTTGAAAACTTTTCCACAAAAGAGAAAAAGTTTGTCTGATTGTAGAAATAAATTGTAATTTATGGTTTATCGTGAAATATGCGATTTTACAATCAACATTTCTGGTTTTTAGGACTCGAAGTTACAATTTTTTGTTGTGATCTTGCAAAAATCAATATTTTACAACAAAAAGTTGTAATGTTCAGTTAAACAGTTACTTTCTGACACGATAAAATTTATTTCTGTAGAACAACAGTTGAGCTGCTTTTTCACCGTCAGGAGCAGTTTTACATCCCAAAGGTCAAATTTTACAACAAAAATTCAGAATTTCTACAATAAAACAAAGTTCAACCAAACAAAAGTCAAGATTTTAAGGCAAAATTTCTAGATTTTTGTAGCAAAACATGATTTTGTGAATTTTGAAATTTTATTTTATTTTTTCACAAAAGTCACAATTGTACAACAAAGTCACAATTTTATTTTGTCAAAATGCTGTGATTGAGGAACATTTATGATCTTGAAACAAACAAACTTCCACCGTTTACAGGAAAGCTTTGAGATTACGTCTTTCGTGGCTTTTTGAGTTTTGGACAAAGTCGTAAATTTTAATTCAAACAGTTGCGATTTTGCAGAAGTTAACTTAAAAAAACAAAAGCTGTTTTTAAAAGTTAAGTTAAAAAGCCAACATGTGATGACGATGTTAGCATTTTTGTGATATAAAGTTGTAATTTCATGTCAAAACAAGAACAATTTTGTTTTAAATTTTGAGAATTGGCTTCTTACAACATAAAGTTACAGAACTTTCTGTCATAAAGTCCACGTGGCAGCACATCGATCTGAAACACACTTTGTTCGCTCGGTGAGAATGGCCGCTGTGAAATACGAAGAGACCATTGAGGCAGGAGGGACCATAGCTTCTGGAATGGTGGAAATGGGACGGCACCGGAGCAGCCGTGAACCCAAGTGTGGGAGCTGTCCACCAGCGGGAAGGAAATGACACTAGAAATTATAAAACAAGGCCTCACCTATGCCAAAGCGGATGTCCACAGTGATGCTCCACACTGGGACGCAAAATAGCCAACTTCTCCTCCCATTAACAGGAGTGGAAGCTGCCTTTCTGAGGAAAGAAAGGACCCGGGTGGCAGGCTGCCTGCACAGCCCAAATACATGAAATGGTGACGAGGAGCACCAAGGAAACTCACCAAGGAGAGTGTTGACTGTTGGACGGGACCAGTGTGGCATGTGAGCCACTTAGTAGCACCTAACCCCCTCTCTTTGACAACACTGATATGTATCGTATGGAACAGCAGCCAGAAATTCAAAGTGCTGAGTATGAAAGGGCCCGATGTTCCCATCTGGGCAGTGTTACTCAGGTTCAGAAGAGGTGCTTTTGCAGCTCTGGGAAACATCAAGAAGATGTATTACTCTGTGTGGCTGGAAGACCAGGAAATGGACGTCCACAGATTCCTCTGGAGAGATACTCAGGATGAGGAGACCGGAGAGTCAACATGGGTGACCGGGCAGCAGGATGCACCGCACAGCTGGCTATGCAGGAACAGCAAGGCTGCCAATGTTCACTCACCTAGAGGAGGAGCGTGGACTCCTAGAGGAGGACAGCTACGTGGATGACATTCTGACGTCCCACAGTGACTCCAACAGGCTGGAAAAGACCACCAAGGGCGTGGAAGAAATTCTGAGAGTTGGCGTATTCTTCCTCAAGCCCTGGATCAGGTCAGGACAAAGTGGGAGGCAAACAGACCTAGAGGCAGGGAAACCTGGATCAGCAAAATCAGAGGGAGAGGATGGAGTCGTTACACTTCCAAATCAAAGAAGGGAAGGTGAGAGCAGGGCCCTAGGGATTGGATTCCTGGTCAAAGAGGATAAGCTTCACATCACATCAACTTCTCAAGAAGAAGAAAGAACATAAGAACTGGCCAAGACGTCCTTAAAGAGGAAGTGAGAGAAAAGACCCCTGACCCACTAACCAGAAGAGAGCTATTGAGCCAAGTAGCTGGTCTCCATGACCCAATCAGAAAGCAGAAAGGAGCTAAACTCAGGAGAGATTTCCAAGAGGCTGGAGGTGGAAGCCTGACCCAGGACACTTGGGACAAGCCACTTTCTGGAGACCTCAAAAAGAAGCCAGCAAACTGTTTGAGGAGTATGTGCGTTGGCGGCTTGTACTCGTGATCTCGTTCTTTCAGTCACCAGCCACAACTGGTGACCATAGGTGTGGGTGGGAACGAAGATCAACTGGTAAATCGAGAGCTTCGCCTTCTGACTCAGCTCCTTCTTCACCACGACAGATCACCGCAGCCCGTTCCATCCTTCCCTCACTCATGAACAAGACCCGAGATACTTGAACTCCTCCACTTGGCGCAGGACCTCATCCACGACCTGGAAAGGACATTCCATCCTTTTCCAGCTGAGGACCATGGTCTTGGATTTGGAGGTGCTGATTCTCATCCCAGCCGCTTCACACTCAGCTGCAAATCACTCCAGTGAGAGTTGGTGGTCCAGCTTGATGAAGACAACAGAACCACATCATCTGCAAAAAGCAGAGACCCGATCCTGAGGTCACCAAGCTGGATCCCCTCAACACTTCGGCTGCACCTAGAAGTTCTGTAAATAAAAGTAATGAACAGAATCGGTGACAAAGGGCAGCCTTGGTGGAGTCCAGCTCTCACCAGAAACGAATCCGACTTACTGCCGGCAATGTGGACCTGACTCTGGCACCGGGAATACAGAGACCAGACAGCCTGTACAAGGGAGTCCAGCACCCCATACTCCCGAAGCACCCCCCACAGGAGTCCCTGGGGAACACGGTCCAACGCCTTTTCCAAGTCCACAAAACACAAGTAGACTGGTTGGGCAAACTCCCACAACCCCCCTAAGACTCCAAAGAAGGTGTAGAGCTGGTCCACAGTTCCATGACCGGAACAAAAACCACACTGCTCCTCCTCAATCTGAGATTTGACTATCCGAACATTTACATCTTCACAACAAAAACACAGTTTATGACTATGTCACAAGGTCATGAATTTCAGAACGTCGCTGCTGAAAAGTAAAAAGGTGAAAAAGTTGTAAAATTTGTGATTTTTACAGAAAGTATTGTTGAGTTTTGGACTGAAAGTTGGGATTTTCTGAAATTCATAAATTTATGATAAAGTTGTAGTTTTGTGAAAGATGTTACACTACACTGCCAAAACTATTCCCTCATCCATGCAGATACTCTAAACCAGGAGTTCCAGTCACTTCCAGGTCCACAGGTGTGTAAATCCAGCATCTAGACATGCAAACACCTGTGACAGAACGGGTCTCTCAGGAGCTCAGTCATCTCCAGCATGGTTCTGTGATAGGAGGCCACCTGAGAAACAGGTTCAGAGGTGAAGTTTCCTAAATATTCCAGTCAACTGTCAGTGGGATCAGAACAAAGTGGAAGCAACTGGGAATGACAGCAACTCAGCCACCAAGTGGTAGGACACTGATGGGGCGGGGTCAGCAGATGATGAGGTCATAGAGGTCAGAGGTCACCAACTTTCTGCAGAGTCAACCTCTACAGACCTCCAAACTTCATGTGACCTTCAGATTAGCTTGAGAACAGAGCACAGAGAGCTTCATGGAATGGGTTTCCATGGCGATCAGCTGCATTCAAGCCATACATCAACAAGTGCAGAGTAAAGCGTCAGATGCAGTGGTGTAGAAGCACCACTGGACTCTGGAGCAGTGGGGACACCCTCACACTCCGTCTGGAAATCTGATGGACCAGTCTGGGTTTGGTGGTTGCCATGACAACGGTACTGGTCTGACTGTATTGTTCCAAGTGTAAAGTTTGGTGGGGGGTGGGGGGGCATGGTGTGGGGTTGTTCTTCAGGATCTGGACTTGGTCCCTTAGTTCCAGTGAGAGGAACTCTGAATGCTTCAGCAGGCCAAGAAGTTCTGGTTCCATGCTCCCAACTTTGTAGGAATGGTTTGGAGATGGTCCCTTCCTCTTCCAACATGACTGTGCACCAGTGCACAAAGAAGGTCCATGAAGACCTGGATGAGAAATGAACTGGACTGAACTGGACTGGCCTGGACAGAGTCCTGACCTCAACCTGATAGAACACCTTTGGGATGAATCAGAGCAGAGACTGATTACCAGACCTTCTGGTCCTACATCAGTGGGACCTCACAGATGCTCTGCTGGAAGAATGGTCAGAGATTCCCATCAACACACTCCTGAACCTTGTGGACAGAAGAGGTGAAGGTCCTACTGGACCCTGTGGATGAAGAATGGATGAACTGAAGTTCAGAGGAGAGTCCAGGCAGGCGAGAGGAAACTTTGGGAAATATCGTATATCTTACTATAAATATTTTTAATATTAAGTTAAAAAGTTGCAATTCTGTGAAACTCAACCGTTTTATTGCATAATGTTGTGAATATACTACAAAAGTTTTACAGCTAACTTGTCATCTTGAATTTTTTAGAATTTAATGAAAAAATGCTTCCTTATTACAATTTTTTTATTTTATTTTATAAATAATAATAAACAATAAAAATGCTTCAAGGAGCTGAGATGAATAGATGATCAATACATCCGGTCTAACTGGTGAATCCTAAAGGGACATTTCTGTACTCACAGAAGCGGGAGCAGGGTACTAATAAAGTTATTTCAAACAATTAATAACTTAAAATCAAGTTGATTATTCAATGACTTTGACTTTGTGGTGAATGCAAAAAGAAAAAATAAAGCGCGTTTTTAAAAAAAGTGGCCTGACGCATCAGTGCCCCTTCCTGGGTGGACCTCTGTGTCCTCTCAGTTCTGCTTCCTTCACTTTCTAAAAAAAGTAAGAGAATGTTTTCATTAGCAAATCTAATATAAAATTAATCGTCCAGGTGTTTTGTGTGAAGTATGGACATACTCTGGTGATATTTGTGATGCACGGAATTAAAATGACTTTTTTTGGGGAAAACTGAAACAAAAGAAGACCTAACAGTCATCACAAATCATCACGAGTCAAAGTCGTGGCTGGTTTAATCTAATTAAACTATAAAACTGTCTATTCAATTCAATTCAATTTATTTATATAGCGCCTATTTACGACAAGTCATCTCTAGGCGCTTAAGAAACCCACATCATGACCCCCGAGCACATGGCAACGCCATCAGTGGCAAGAAAAAACTCCCTCATGGGAAGAAACCTGGACCAGAACCTG
>JBAMYA010045915.1:0-11356 GCA_037176975.1 Arrhamphus sclerolepis | reverse complement strand
AGTATGACCTGAATGGTTCTTTAAGGTCATACTATATGAACATTTAACTCTGGTTGCTTGAAACTTACAACCCCAATTCCAAAAGAGTGTATTATGCTGTGTAAAGTGTACAACAAAAACATATCAGAGGTTGAAACTGAGACATTTAGCTATTTTGTGGAAAATATCAGCTCATTTTAACACTGATGGCAGTTAAAACAGAGGAAACATCATTTTAATTTTACAGATCCAGATGATCGACAGCCACACCCTGTTCAAGTGGTCCAGGCCTTGAAACAAGCCCAAATTATGATGCTCCCTCCACCATTTTCCATTGTTGGGATGATGTATTGATGCTGACAAGCTGTGCTCCCTTTGCACCATACATGATTCAGAGTTTCTTTGTTTTTTTCACCAAACAACTTGATTTAGTTTCATCAGTCCATAGAACATTTTCCATGATGATGCCTGAAACATGTTTGCTTTCATTCTAGACTTTGACAGTTTCTATGGCCACCTGGCCTGTTAGCTTGCATATAATACACTCATTAAGACTTCTGCCATTTCCAGTGATAACTTCAAACCTTTAAGTTAAACTTGGGAGTTCTTCTTTCATTGAATTCATCTTGGATGGCCGTTTACTTCTAGAAAGAGCAGCCACAGTACTAAACTGTCTGTGATTTCAGATATTGGGTCTAAAGAGTAATACAAAGAAATGCTGGGTTGTTTTTTCAACCCAACTGCTAGGTTGAGCCTGTTGGTTAATTTTATTGGGTTGTTTTCATTGAATTGTGTTTTCTGAGAACCCAGTTCGCTAGGTTATTTCTGTTGGGAATGGAGTTATTCGCTGTTGGGTTGTGATTTGTATAATGTTGTGTTGGTTTATTTTGAACTACCCACCACTTTGGGTTGTCGTTCGTGCATGCGCAACCAAGCACCACCCACAAACTCAACTCCAACAGTTCTCTCATCTCATCTGATGGGACTTAATTCAGTACAAAGCAAGGTTTGTTACATGCCCACTAATGTTTTACCATAGAGTTAACTTTATATTATTACATAAAGCTTCATATGTTGTTAAGATCTAAGTCTGTGAAGCACTGAGTACTAGCTTCAGGAATCGATTGGTACATTAGCAAGCTAACTGTTTGTAGCATAAACTTCATTTCCTCAAATGGTTGCTGTTACATTATTGGTGTGAGAATATATTTAATCAAGAAAATAATACCAGTAATGTTAATAATTATATAATTGCAGCCCAACCTGCTGGGTGTAAATAACCCAGCAGTGTAGTCAATGTGAACCCTTAACTGGGTTGTAAGAACATCCCAATTGGGTTGTATAGATAACCCAATTATTGTAATAAGGGGACCAACCCAACTTGTTGGGTTAAATTAACCAAGCATGTGTTCTGTCCAATATTTAACCAGAGCTGGGTTGGGAAACTACCCAAATTGGGTTGTTTTTAACCCAACATTTTAAGTGTGTGGATGCCTAAACACTCAGAGGTGACTTCACATCAAATTCCAGCCTCATGAAGATAAGCTACCCTTAATTGTATCCATTCAGAGATATTCTTTTAGCAAGGCATAGTTCATACATCAGCAGCTCTAAATCTCACCTTCAAACTCAGTTCAGTAATTGGTGACGACAGTCAGCTTTAGTCTACGGGCTCACGTTTTCCAGCAGCAATGAACGTTTAATGGGTTAGTTCTTTAATGACACAAGAAATTAGTTAGAAATCAGTTCATACTTTAAGGCAAATTAATACAGAGAATATGTTGATTCTTTAAAAGTGTCCCACACTTCTTGCAACTGTATATGCTCTCAAGCACCGAAGAGATATTTTTATATGTCACTTTTAATATAAAACAACATCGACCTCTGTGGATTCAAGAAGTGAGCCTGTGCGATTATTTATTTGTCTTAAATGATAAGTTTCAAGCAAGGGGCGGGCGGAACACCATTATTGATTTACATACCGTTGCCTGACCAGCATTTCTGGATGAAAAATCTTTTGGAGGCAGATTACAAAAATCCCACCGATCTTTCAGGACTGTGATAAAATGGAATATTTGTAAGAAAACACAGAACTCATATCGATGAAAACCAGCTTCAAGCTGCATTTGAGGAACAAATAACAGAAGCTGAAACAATTGCATATCACCAAATTGAGCGCTTCTCTGTGGAACCAACATAAGCAGAGCTACAGCGGTAGAGCCGCAAACTCAAGTGAAGTAGACGTTAAAATAACAAAATTGCTGTCCAGCTACATGACGTCGACACTGTCGAGCCCCAGACTCGACTGTTTGTGTTGGACAGACTACAGTGCCCGACCGATCACCCCATGAACTCTAGTCTTTCTGATTTGTGTTTGTGTTTGTGTGTGTGTTCACTGATCTTTGATATGATACCTGAATAAATGCTCCGTATCATTGTAATAAAATGCAGGAAGGCTAAACAGCTAAAGAATGTTTTATTAATGGAGGACGGTTCACTGAGTGTTCTTCTGAATTTTTTGTGTTGGGTTTGTCTTGGCTACTATGGGACCAGATTTTCCATACTTTGCTCATATTTTCTCACCCCTCTCCTTTGCCCTTTCTTCTTATTTTATCTTGCTACCCTTTGTTTAATTTTTTTACAGTTAAAATATTCTCAGCATCTCTGATTTTATTGTAAACATGAGGGTCCCTCTTTCACCACAAAATGCAACAAATTGATGGTTTCATGGCCTGTGATGGACTGGTCGAAGGTGTATCCCACCTTTCGCCCATTTTCTCTGTGGATAGTGTCCATCAACCGGATTAGGATGGATGGATTTGCACTGTTGCTACACAACAACAACAAAAAGTCCTGCTTTGAATCTCAGCTAAGCCTTACTTTACAGAGCTTGCTTTTTTTCCTCACAGTCCAAAAACATGCACCTTAGGTTAACCGGTGATTCTAAGTGATCTCTAAGATAGTATGAGTGTGTATGGTTGTGACCTATTTGAATTTTAAAGTATAACTCAAATTATCCAGCTGTAATAAATGTGCACCTTCCATACTGGTGCCCTGTGTGAGGTTTAAAATATATATTTGTGGAATACACAAATGCATACATGGAGAATAAAAAGAGAAGAGCTAAGAAAGTGCCTGGTGGATCGTGCGAGGTAACCCTAGCCAAGCAAGTTCTAACTATTAGCTTTATGGAAAAGGGAAGGTTTAAGGCTGTCTTTAAGGCAGACAGGGTATCTGTGCTCTGAACAGAACTGAGAGGGGCCTGAGAACTGAGTGCTCTGCCTCCTATTCTACTTCTGAAACCTCTAGGAGCCACAAATAAACTGCAAGTGTAAATTCTACTCCAGATTCAACAGGAAACCGATGAAAGGAAGCTGGAATTGGAGGAACACAATCTCCAGGCCACAGCTGGAGCCTTTTTTACTTTTTTTTTTTTGTTAGACATTTTGGCAAGTCTGATAAAGAATTACAGTAGTAGTAGTACTAGGTTGTAAAAGTAATCTTTCCTCATCACGCTGAGTTTTTGACGATGGACTATCTTTTACACCTAAGGTAGATGACCTGTTCTAAATAGCTTGAAGCTCTGCTTGTTTTTTACTACAGACAAAACCATCTTAATAAAAGGAATAAAGTACTTTTTTTTTTCTTTGCAGTGTGCTGGATTAAGGGGACATCATTTCCATGAATGCAGCTTCTATACAACCCTTCACTGCCTGGACAGCACCCCACTATGCCTCGGGGGACTTTCCAAGACCATCTTGCCCAAAACTGCCTTCATATCTCTGTGGCCTCATGTCTCCGACCAGGAGTGGATACAACTCCCACTCATCACAGCTGCTCCACTTCAAGGTGCCCATAATCCACTCAGAACTTGGTAGAAGGTTTCATCCTGGCCGTGGAACAATCTGCAGCATTCAAAACTCTGTTGTCTAATGGTTTAACAGAAGAATGTAACTGTCATTCTTAGATTGGATTTAAATAAGACTTTGTAATGTCTTGTATTTTGGCCAATCTTTAAGCTATTTTATCTCAAGGGACTTCCTGAAAAAAAAAGTTCCTTATTTTGTCAATACTTTGCAGATTAAAGAAGGCAGTCCTAGAATTCATCTATTCACTTGATCGTTTTACTTTTTTTGTAATCAAAAAATCTCCTTTATAATAACTTCAACATTTTATTGAAATATGGGTGAGTGGCTGTGATGGACTGGTGACTTTTCTAGGATGTGCTCCACCATTTACCAAAGTCAACTGGGACCCTGAAAAGGAAGAAGATGGATGGATGGATGGATGGACAGACAGACGGATGGACGGGGGAAATTATACAGTTGAATTACTTAATGCTTGTCAAAAAACAGTTCATCCATCCAACCATTTATTAACTCTCACATATGAAGGTTTGGGTCACCAGAGCAACAGAGAGGCCCAGACCCACCTCGAAGAAAAATACTTCAGTTTTGATTAAATGCTTATGTGACAGAGCGCCGTCACAGAGAGCAGGCTAAACACACGACAAGGCAATAAAACAGGAGAAAGAATGTCTGATGTTTATGCATAGGATTAACGGGTGCACACGTTATCCACACTTTAAAGTTAAGACGCCACTTACCTTTTTTATGTCTGTGTGTTGCCGCGTCCACCGGCCAACCCCAGCAGCTAAATGACGGGCCTTAAGAGCGGCTGAATACAGAAAAGTAGGAAGTGACGTCATGGTCACGGGTCCCGGAAAGGTTCCCGCCAAACATTTATTTTTGTTTATTGTATTTATTTTGGGGGTTATATAGAGCTGTGTATATTATAATTGCATGATAATGATGTGTGTAATTTATATCATTTTTTCATATGAATGAAACTGTATTGTTGACTGCATGGTACGAGTTAATACTGTTTATTGATTAATATTTGCCAAAGGGGAGGGGCTTCCCCTATATAACCAGCTGCCAGAAACACTCTGAGAGGGAGTTGAGAGTAGAGTCTGTAGTGAGTGGAGTATTGTATTGGAGTATTGTATTGATCATGAAGAATGGGATTATTGGATCGTGAATTACTGGATTATTGGATCGTGGATTACTGGACTATTGGATTACGGATCACGGACTGGATTATGGATTACGGATTGACCAACTATTGACTGCCACCTGTACATATGTAAATAGTGTGTGCGTTTGTCTCATTTATTCATCATTTGCACTGCTGAGCACGAGTGTGGGGTTCACAATAAAAGCCCACCAACAACAACAACCCGGCTTGCCATCATTTCTTCATTACACGACCCGAACCCCGTCACAGCTTGGATGCACTCACATCTAATCACATCCCTTCATTTACTGACAATGTAAACTGTTATGATTGAATATTTGGTCATAATAATTTCAGTTGGATTCATTAAATAATTGTTCAAGTAACCAATGTTAGAGCTATTGCTAATATTTTGTGTGCCATCAAAGCCATAATTTAAACTTTAAAAGTGATGATATCTGTCTCCACTGAACCCATTTGGGCGACTGTCCATGTATTGCAGGTTTAAATAAATAAATGTGATTTGATTTGCAAAGTTAAAATGTATTTGACTTAAAAGGGCGTAGGTTTTGTTTTCCACCGAGCAGACATTTCTTAACTCTTGTCAATCAATCAAAACAACTGAAGACCAAACTGGGCAGATCCAAGCATGAGCTGGAACATAATTTATCATTGTTTAAATAAGCCAAATCTTCGTCACTCATTAGTGTTCTGTACAGCAGTCTGAAAGGTGATAAACATTCCCACAACGTAATTATCTGTCAAAGCAGAAATCAAATTGCAGTAGTAGCTTTGTAGCCAAATGTAACACCTCGTACCAGCGCGTGTATGTGTGTCTCAAAGTTAAGCCTGGCAGTTTCAAACGATATTTCTGCTCATTAATTAAACAGAATTACAGTCAAACCAAGCTGTTATCAGCTTCTCCTCAAACGCTCATTTTGGTTGAAACTCGAGCTGCTTTTGTGCATTTGGCTTCATCTGCTCCACTTACACTTTATATAAACACTTTATAAATCCTTCCAAGTATGTATGTTTACACACACATATGCACGCACACACACACAACATCTTTTAGCTCCAAGCAATTATTTATAAATGAGGCCTGTCTGAGATTGTTCATGGAGGCTTTGCAACAAAACCACAATCTGCCTAAAGCGAAAAACCAAAGAGGTAAGTAGGTCTGGCAGAGTTTTTTCCTTTGTCTCTTAACTTAAATAAAAACACAAAATTGTCTCCTTTCAAATATCGTTCAAACTAACTGAGTCTTCAGAAGCATCTTTCTTCAGTTTCCAAGGCACAAGTTTGTATTTAATGGAATAGTCTTCCACCCTCAAGACTTTTTGAACCAATATATCATTGTTATCATGGAAGATATTTCGGGTCCTGATACCTGAGTTTTCACTTTTAAGACACTTTAGAAGACAAGAGCCATGCCTGGACCGAGCCGATGGAAGGGAGGGATGAGGATGAGGGACTGCAGAGCATTTGGCTCGTAAATGGCCCACTGGTCAACCAGAGTCCCATTAGGAACTCAGCACTACAATGCAGCAAGAAGAGGAGGGTGATGATGAAAAATGGATGTATGTACTGGATGAATTCCATATGCTGCTTTCCGCTCCGACAAGAGCAACAGGCCTGGATCAGGTTCCCCCTTCTCAAATCCCCAATGCTAAACCATCGGCAAGAAAGCGGGAAAGCTTTTGACCGCAAATCAGATGCTTGGGTTTCTTTATCCTCTTCCATCAGGCTTTTATGTATTTTTATACATACAAAGAGCGTTATAATGCAGCAGGATTCAGCTCAAGAACAACTTTACAGTCAGCAGCTGAGACCCCCAGACTGTTCCTGAGTCTCAGCACTCTGTTGATCAGCAGAGCTCAATATCACTCAGTACTATATCTAATATCAGCGACACTTGAATTCACTTTCAACACAGTAGCTCAACTTACTTATTTATCTGTAACTGTACACTCAGCAATATCATTGTGGATCTTAAGTAAGAATATATAGAAACTTATTTGATTATGTCACTGATAGTGTCCAATAGCATCCTTCAGCACATAGTACTGTTTTATATTACCTATTACTTTTTTTACCTCATAAAATTTCCTTTAGGGATTAAAAAAATATAACAGAATTGAATTAGACCTAAAAGATGTTTATTCCCACCATCAACAATTTGTAAATTAGCTTCTGTTGCTAAGTTGTACCAGCTGTGGAAACATCTGGATTCTTGAAATATTGTTTTTTATTTTGTAGCTGCATTTTGAATATAGTGGATTCTGTTTTGTATATTTGGTGCAGGGGCTTTTCAGGCAAAAGAAAATAGATCTCAAAAGAATTTCTAGACTGGCAAGACCCCTTCAGTCAGGCAGATGACAAGCCTCACCAACAAATTTATGTAAAAGTAGGAGTGTGGTCATTTGATTGACAACGGGCCAAGTCAATGGTTAGCTGTTTTGCTATTTAGCGCTTAGCACTCTCTTGACCTCTGAGCTGTGAAGATAAAAACAGAAGAGAACAGACGCAAAGATGGCTGTACAGGTCTAAGCCTTGCATGTACTTGGCCTGCTGCGTCTCATCTCTGGTGGCACCCATTTCAGATGTTGTTCCAGTAGCGACGCTTAAAATGAGGAAGTTTATGCACCTAACATCTCAAGAAATGAGAAATTATTAGTACCAATTAAATTTTTTTATCGCGATTAATTTGTTTTTGTTTGTTTGTTTTTTTATTTACTATTATTTATCCTGTGGGGAAATTCATTCTCCGCATTTGACCCATCTGGGCTGCTGGACCCAGGGTGGTGGGCTGCTGCGGTGCGGCACCCAGAGAGCAGTTGGGGGTTTCAGGTCTCTTGCTCAGGGGCACCATGGATCTGGACGTGGGGAGAAGCTTGTTCGGGCACTCCCCTCTGCCCACATCATTGGTACCGACCGGGGATTGAGCCGGTACGCCGCGGAACCCCCCTGTGATTTATCGTGATCGCAGAAAATGTGAACAGACATTCACAAAATTCTATAATCTATAAAGTAGTAATTACATTACATGTTATTGTAATGTCCTGAAAAAGCCAGAAAAAGTCACTAGATTTTGTCGTCCTTAATTAATTAATCAATTATTAACGCGTTAACACGACCAACCCTAGAAATTAAATTAATTAGCATCACATGTTAGCATAAGCCAAGCTAAAATAGCTAAACTGGTGAGAGTAATAAGGTGCTCCTTGTTCAGCTGGCCCATTTGTAACATCGTCACTGTGGATTATGAAGGAAAAGGGGGTTTAAAAGTGCTCTTCAGAAAAGATTATGAGTGACGTGATGTCAGAGGGGTTCATCAGGACTATCTTTTACACTCTATGGTTAAAACTAACTGATCTAAAATTCCTGTGTTCAGTCTCCATTTAATATTTCAGCCCAACAAGTGAAGTCATCACAGGTAGACTTAAATTTAAAAATTTATTTATTTATTTTTAAATCCTACTATTAATTTGAATTTCATATTAAAATATGGAAATGTTTTTCAATATTTGTTTCCAATATTTGTTAGTTTTTCAGTCCATTCATGTCTCATTTATTTTAATTCCAAGTTCAAAGCTAATGAGGTCTCAGACTCTGGTAGATAAAAGGAAATCATTGGTATTTGGACCTGTAGCAGCAGGAAACACCAATTTAAATAATGTTAATTAACAATGTCTGCATTTTATTGATGTGTGTCCCAGGCAGTGAGCCAGCAACGATAACATCAGACTATCCTGGGACCTAGAACGTACAAAGGGAATATAGCACTCATTTATTAATGTTATTTATTAGATATGTACGTAAAGAGATATTATTTGGGATAAAATATTGAAAGTTTATCTTAATATTGTAGAATGTATTAGTCTTTCATTGTACAGGTTTTTTTTTCTTTTATTTCATACTCTTGCTTCATAAATGAGACACTTTAATTTTGATGTGACTTTGCAATCCATCTCTACTCCAGGTTTTATAATCCACCACATAACCTAGTGAGAAGGATTATTTTATTGTAGTTCTGGTTGGATTTGAGCTGTAGAAGTGAGACTGCTGAAAGACGCAAATGGAATAGCTTTTTTCTTCTGTTTATCCTCCGACTAAATACGCTGATATTCCAGTTCTGCGGTGAGGAAAATGGAAAGAACAAATTGAAACAGATACGCAAAACTCCAGTTTTTCCTCGCACCATTTATGATCAACATTTTTCAACCCAGTGACCAGTTTATGCAAATAAAGAACACAAAAAGGGGGCAAGAGATGTGTGGTTCAGATAGCAGACCTCAGTAATAATGACCTGGTAGCATGATGTATGAGCCAATTTAAATACCATAAACCTCCACTTCATCTGGAAACTAGACACACACACACACACTCGTGCACATATGCATGCCTAGATTTCACGTCTGAACACAGAACTGCACATGGTAAAGCACATATGGCATTCACAAACAAACATTACCTTTTGCCATTCAACGTGCCTGGCTTCCTGGAACCGCCAGAGCCGTAGCTACAACAACTGGGCTACCTCCGTCTATTTAGTCAGTCCACCTTAATCTGCATCACTGGTTTCCATATGATAAAGACAAAAAAAGACTTTAAAAGAACTATACCATCAACACATCTATTCTTCTGTTTCTGTGTTTAAAGTGTAACATATTAAAAATATCTCCACTTGCCTTGTCAATTCAGGAGTCACTTGTTATATTGAAATGCATCTTCAAGCATCTGTATATTTTATACTCAAATAAGCTGCACATGGCTACATTTTCATTGTTGAATACAAGCGGTCAGAAGAAAACAAATTCCTTTTTTAACCATCCGACAACTACCTTTAAAAAGAAAGGCTTACTTTGGTATTTTTTTCAATGCTGAAATATCTTAAATTAAAAAAAAGGATTGTGCTCTCTTAAGTCTTTAATGTTCAGTTCAGTTAGCTAATGTTGCTAAAGTCTGCAAAGTAGCTGTCACTCAACAAGGTTTTTGTCTCCATAGCTGGTATGACAACTGATGATATAGATAACATTCACCTCCCGTTCAGTTAAAATTACATGCAGCAAAGACACTATTGCATAATGTATGCAATATTTTATATGCATAATATTTTTATTTTTAAATGATGCATTATAGACTGACAGCATTGTCACCACTTTAGCATCTTAGATTTGTTTTTGTTTTGGTGAACTTGACATCTGGGCTGTGAATGAAAAGCCAAGGCAGAGTAATTATTCTTATTTTAAAGATAATATTGCTTGTTAAGATGTATTAACAGATGTCTGTGACTGGCTGTATGTCGGCCTGGAAGGGTACAGGGCTTTTTATCCCAGGCTGGAGGCAGCTAACTGATGCAAGAGCCACCTTTGCCCCAGACTTTCCCAGGCCACCTTGGCCTTGCCCAGCCACCGGCTAGCATCATAGCTAGCAACAGATTTCTGCAGTAAAGCTAGTAATTAGTCAGAACTCCAGTAGTCCTCTTTACCTGCTATCGGCTCAATTTGCCTCTAATTTGGTGCTGGGTTTCTGAGTAATTTTTGTGAAAACTATTTTATTGAAAACAACCTCATGAGGAGAAGTACATCACTGGGAATGAACATTACTAGCAAGAAACTCAAAACAAAATGAGTTTAACCAGGGTTAACCAGACTTTAACCCTTTTTGGGGTTAAGTGGAATTGAAGAAGTGAGTACTTTCTCTACTGCAGTATTTGATCAATGCTATTTGTTCTGTTACTGAAAACAAGTATGAGCAAAAGAATACTCTGTATCTAAATAACTTTTTATCAAAGAGATAAAGAAACACTGGCTGTAGTGGGTGGCTGCGGTGTCCGTATGCATTTATAATTTTCTTTGGGACTAAAACATAGAATTGCTTTATTTACATTATACATTTAATTCATTTCAAATGTAGAAAATACAGATTGATAAAACTTAAAAGTCATGTTGAAACTCGATACATTCAACTTAATGCTGTATATAAACTTTCTTTGGTTAGTTGGTAATAAATCTGGCTACATTGCTGTAATTTTTTTTTTCATTTTTTTTAGATAAACTTGGAACTTTTATCACATCTCATTCTACTTTTACTGCCCCTTCCAGTTTTTTTTCTGTAAAAACAACTCAACACCAAAATGATGTGCCATAATGATAATGGACTGATTGACTGACAGACCATCAAAAGAAATAAAGGAAGAGACACATCATTAATGAAAATATGTGTGTGTTTTAAGATGTAAAAAATAATGTATGAATCAATTTAACTTTATTGAGGTGACACTAGCCTCCACAGGGGCCTTTCTGTGTGGAGTTTGCATGTTCTCCCCGTGCTTGCGTGGGTTCTCACCGGGTACTCC
>JBAMYA010045914.1:0-11358 GCA_037176975.1 Arrhamphus sclerolepis | reverse complement strand
ATAACAGAAGACACTTGGGATCATCCTTTTTTATTTAGCATTTACCAAAGTAGAAATAGAGGCTATAAAGAATACTTTACTGCCATTATGTGCTTTATTTAGCACACTTCTAATAGATACTGTGACCTAAGCTCATAAAATGTGTTCCCAAGTGTCTTCTGTTATTAAAATAGACCGATCAGAGTGTGAGCACAGCATGAGGTCATCAGGTCCAAGTTTAAAATTTAATGAAGATTAGGTATCCTGGGACCATACTTGTCAAATAAAATCCTCAGTGATTCATAAGGTCATTGACATCTATACGAATATAAATCATTTGAAATGCACGTTTTTTTATGAATTTCTTTACAGCACTGTCTTGACGAGCATCTATGGAGCTAAATGTTATGTTTTTGTACTTCTCTTTAAATTGCCAGCAGTATCTGTGCACACTGAGCACCACCTGGAAGCTGGTTAACACACACAGAATTTGTTGTTGCTTTTGTACATCATAATTTCTGAATTCTGCTTTCTTCTTTTCTCAAAATACCTAAGAGGAAAAAAAAACTGGCATTTCAGTTCCACACATAAACAACAAATACTGTATGAATAAAGCACTTCAGACTCTTTTGTCTCCATGACAACTGAGACATTTTGTTCCTTGATTTTTCTGATGCTGAAGGAGCTGCATTCATTCTCTACATGTGTAACTGACAGAATCTGCCCGTGTTTGGAATCGCTGTGACTGCTTCATGCTTTAAAATTGGATCTTTGGCATGACACATACTCAGCTGACATTCAGTATGAATGCATTTTTAACACATTAGTTTCACAGGTGAAGTTGATATTAAAAAAAAAAAATTATAATTATGCACTGTTAAAATGAGTAAATGCATTATAGAGCCCTCACCCATGACTCTGAAACAGCCAATCCTGCAATTATTTGTTAAGTTAATCTTTACAGTTATTATCAGTTACTCATGTGGTGGGAATTTGACATTTGTGCTCTAATTTAAAGACACCTAGACATGTCACATATATGTAGTATGAATAGTTATACATTCAGTTGAATGAAATGTTCTATACACAGATTTCTATAAATCAATTCCTGGGCACAGACATTGTTAAATTTCATCAAGGATGCAAGATTTTTCTTTTTTTTTCAGGGGGGCATCAAAGCTCAGTACAGCTCAATGTTTGAGCTTAGCATTGGATAACAGAGTCATTTTTAAAAGGTCTGAGTAGGATTCCAGATAAAGTGTGCCATATCAAGGTAATCCATTAGATATTTATTTTACTGCAGTTCCTTTTTACATGTGAATTAAGATACATACATGAAAGTTAAAGCCACCAAAGCTGTGTACCAGGACGTGTACCTTATAATAGAAAAGATAATTCATAAGGCCCTTAATTGTTCTGATTAGAAGGTCTGTGCAGCAGACACAAAGAAAGTGAAATGAACAGTGATTACACTATTTACAGACTCAAAAGACACTGATGAATAATGATCTCCTGCTCAAAAGCTCAGGGAAGCTGAAAATGTAGGAAATCCACGGGGGTCAAGAAGATTGAATCAGCTTGAGTCTACAGTCATACTGGCAGCTGTGGGAAGCTGCATTTGGACAAAAATTAACTACGTGCAAATAAAACCATGCTTTAACGAACTGCTTACATAGTGTTTAAAAAGTACATTTAAGTGAAGCACTTTAGGATTTTATACCTAACTTATTGAACAAAAGTGCAGCTGAGGCTGAGGGGAAAGTCTAATTGGGAAAAAGGTTCAGTAATTTACAATGCATATCGGGGCAATGTGAAAATAAGTCTCAGTGGTGAAATTATATCTAGTTCCCTTGTTCTAGTTGTCCATTTAAAGCAACACAATGGAATTTCTTGGATTGGCAATCCATTTTTATTTTACTGTCACATGTTTAAGTTTGGTTGACATTAAGCTGGAATACTAACGTTAATTGTTTGCTCAGTGGTTCATATTTTGTAACAGAGCTGGGAGACACTGTTTGTCCCCCTCCCCACAGGCAGGAGGCTGCAGAGTATTAACAGCAAGACCACCAGACTGAGGAACAGCTTACCTGGTCACTTCAAACTGTCACTTTAACTCCTACTTGCACAATACCTCAGTGGTACAGGACTGTTGAGTACTGTTGTGTCTCTTCATAGCAGTTAATTTCCACTTTATTTTGTGTGTTTTATTTTATCTTGATAATTTGTACATATTCCTAGTTGGCTATATCTTTGTTATTCTATTTATTATTGGGTTTGCACCGAGACCAGAATAACTAATTTTGTTTCACTCTGTGTTTTTAAAATGTAAAGAATCCTTGAATCCTTGAATCTTGAGATGAGCTAACAGACAATTGCACTTGTCAAACAGAGAGGGTGCTAAAGAGCACAATCTTATGTGGTGTTGCTTTAAAGCCACTTTATGTAACATTAACACTTCTGACCACATTAGGGCAGCATATTGTGAGAAAATTCACGTCAGCCCCTGGCATAAGACACAATTGCGTGCCTCTTTTGTAGTACAAAGTGATATTACAAAATGTCCAGGACTGTCCCCTCTTTTAATGACAGTAGTGTCAGTGGCTCTGTCAACAGAGTAGATCTGTATGCCCCCATGTGGTTGAATGTGGTACTGCTAAATAGTTGACACGTCTCTGCAACATCGCGTGGCAGTCGGAGACAGTACCGCTGGTATGGCAGACGGGGTGGTGGTCCCTCTTTTTAAGAAGGGGGACCGGAGGGTGTGTTCCAGCTATCAGGGGATCACACTCCTCAGCCTCCTGGGGAACGTCTATTCCAGGGTACTGGAGAGGAGAGTCCGGCTGATAGTCAAACCCCAGATCCAGGAGGAACAATGCAGCTTTCATCCCTGGAGTGGAACACTGGACCAGCTCTATACCCTCCACAGGGTGCTCGAGGGTTCATGGGAGTTTGCCCAACCAGTCCACATGTGTTTTGTGGACTTGGAGAAGGCTTTCTACCGTGTCCCTCATGGCATTCTGTGGGAGGTGCTCTGGAAGTATGGGGTCAGAGGCTCTTTGCTAAGGGCTGTGCGGTCCCTGTACAACCGGAGCAGGAGCTTGGTTTGCATTGCTGGCCGTAAGTCAGACCTGTTCCCAGTGCATGTTGGACTCCGGCAGGGCTGCCCTTTGTCACCGGTTCTGTTTATTACCTTTATGGACAGAATTTCTACGCGCAGCCAGGGGCCAGAGGGGGTCCGGTTCCGGAACAACTGGATTTCATCTCTGCTTTTTTCAGATGATGTTGTCTTGTTGGCTCATTCACGCCAGGACCTCCAACGTGCACAGGGGCAGTTTGCAGCCGAGTGTGAAGCAGCTGGGATGAGAATCAGCACCTCTAAGTCCAAGGCCATGGTTCTCAACCGGAAAAAGGTGGTTTGTCCCCTCCAGGTAGGTGGAGAGTTCCTGCCTCAAGTGCAGGAGTTTAAGTATCTCGGGGTCTTGTTCACGAGTGAGAGAAGGATGGAACGTGAGTTTGACAGGCGGATCGGTGCAGCGGCTGGAGTAATGTGGTCGTTGTATCGGGCTGTTGTGGTGAAGAAGGAGCTGAGCTGAAAGGCAAAGCTCTCGATCTACCGGTCAATCTACATTCCTACCCTCACCTATGGTCATGAACTTTGGGTCATGACCAAAAGAACACAATCCTGGATACAAGCGACTGACATAAGCTTCCTCTGCAGGCTTGGTGGGGCACACCCTTAGAGATAGAGTTAGGAACTTTGTCACCTGGGAGGAGCTCGGAGTTGAGCCGCTGATCCTCCACATCGAGAGGAGCCAGCTGAGGTGGCTCTGGCATCTGAATCGGATGCCCCCTGGACGCCTCCCTCAGGAGGTGCTCCGGGCATGTTCCACCGAGAGGAGACCCAGAGGAAGACCCCGTGACCCGGCATCGGATGAAGCGGAAGAAGATAGATGGATGAATGCTCCTCAAAAAATGTCCAGTTGTCCAGTCTCCAGCTCTGCTGCTCTATTGTCATCTCTTTTTGTTCGACATTGCATCTACATCTGGTGACAACATATCCCTCTGCACTCTTAGCACTGCAGTCCAGCTTCTTCTCTTTGTGCAGCCTTGTTTCTATCTTCTACGCAGCCTTTGCTTAGATGTGGTTGTTAATAATTCTTAAACTGGTGCAGCTGTTACTGTTGGTCTTCACCTGCAGACCTCTGTGAAATCTTCCATCTTGTGGTCATCCTTTATAGACCAAAAGCTTGTATTAGGCTCTTAACTTTTTAGTATTTTGCTATATATCAGGTGTCAGATGTATTAATTTATTGAAGAATGTTTTACAATGATAAGACATATTTCATTGTACCACAAGTGACATATTCTGTTTATAGTGATTTATGGTAAACCTTGTACACACATCTTACCCTTTACATGTTCATTGTCAGGGTCTTGGTTTTGATTATGGTTTTCTCTGAGTCTTGTACTCTTGCTTTGTTAAAATTCAGGCTTGGTTTACATACATCTACTTTTTGTTGTTGGGACTCCTGTTTTGCTCTATTTGCTTTGTTTCTTTTTTTATTTTGAAATTACTTTCCCTTCATGACCTCATCTCTTTGCCACCTATTTTTACTGTCAACACCTTGTCTCTTTTTCTCTTTGGTGTTTGTCAGTCTCTGTATCATTGTTCCCCTATGCAGGTTGTTGAGCACCACTGCTCTGCATGTCGTTTTTTCTATGCGCCAACAAAGCTAAATTGTAACTGTATCTTGTCTTTTGTGATGTTGTACCTGTTTGGAAACTAAAGCGTGTGCTGTCTTTGAAGGTTTTCACTTAGTATATCCTATATTGCAGAGATTTGTCTCTTGTCTTTGGCATGGGTGGGAGAAGGAATGGGTTGTTATGATGTTATCCATCTCAATGTACCTCATCACTGTGGGGATGCCTGACTACAGGAATTGTTAATGTTCAGAGTGATCGTTATTTTAACCAATGCACAATTTCCAGCTTTCCTGTTACTCCAAAAATCCCACTACCACCCCAAGGTCAACATGCCAGCTCCAACTTTCAGGATCAGAATGTTGTTCAGTCACAATATCTCAATATAGGTATTATCTATGGGGTGTGATGAGGTCAGAGCCAAGATGTTAAACTTGCTGATAGGATAATAATCAATTAGAGCATGAGTTGAGTAAATAAGTACCGTGGCCTCAAACATTGTGAAAACGAAGAACTGTGAAGACATCAGGAGCACCATGTAAATACAAACTATGCACAGAAACATAAGTGCTACATACACCAGTTTGCACAGACAATTAATGATACATAAAAGTGAACTTCGCGTGAGACTATGCAGGTAGATTAAAAAGAAAAATCAACCAACTAGTAGCATCCAGATGATGTCATGAGGAGTTTCGTCTGCTAGAACAAAACCGGGGTTTCATGCAGCTAGCTGACACGTGCCGTATACTGATTTATTTAAAGCAGAATTGATTACTAAGCTGCATGTAACAACTATTAAATCAACAGAAATAATAAAATCATATAAGCAGAGCAAACTAGTTTGTAAAAAGCTAATTAAGTGTTCATTAGAGGTAAAAGTTTCAGATTTTCTCACAGTGACTGCTGCGGACAGACAAGAAGACTTTGTTTTCATTCTCTGTCTGGATTCAGGTGTCTTTAGTCTCCCTCGAATTTATGTGACACATAATGTTCCATAAAAATTGACAAAACTTGTAAAATACCATGTGGAGAAGTTTTTAATATTACTGCCATCATTAGTGAAGGATGAATAAAACGCCAGAGGTAAAGACAAAGACATAAATGTCCCTTAGACACTGAACATGAGCAGAGTTTAGCTGTTTTCAAATTAAGTGCTCTGATTCTGCATTAAGAGCTTTGCATTTATTATCTTTGGTTAGATATCATATACTGGAGTTTGTTTGTTTTTTTTTCCTTTTGTCCATAATTCCTCACCTTTTCTTCTGCATGTGGTTGCAGTCTCAATAGGGTTATTAACTATAAACACAATAAAAGAACATGTACTCAAAAATGCACAAACACACAGTTTCACGCACACAAATGAACTGAAATGTCCCCGACTGAGACCTCTGATGTGTGATTTGTCATTCTCTTCCCCCACACCAGTGAAAGGACCTCCTGACGACATGTGTCATCCATTACAGAACATTTCACTGAGCCGCCTTTCTGCCTCTCTGACAGCCTGAAATTATATCAGTGTGCCAAGTGAAGTCATTCCACACCGCCAGCTTCACATTAAAGGTAATCAAAATCTTTAGAACGGACTCGTCTGAAACAAAATGGAGGTCCAGGCTTTATAGTTACACAGTGTCAAAAGAAGCTCAACAGTTAAACATCATAAATGTTCCTCTGCTTTAAATAGTTGCCTCTCTATCATTTCTATATTGATACTGTGCTTCATTTTCAGCAGAAAAAAATAAATAAAATAAAATAAACACATTTAATTAAAAAAATGAGCACTACAGTATACAAAGTAGTCTTAACAGCTGGTGCTTACGAGCACATTATGCACAAAAAATATTTCTGTTGGTGACACCTCTAAACAAAGATTTAGGAGTGAAAGTTCATGACTGAGAAATCAGAGTTTTCCTTAGCTTTTTGCTCGTCACACCATCTGCCATTGCGAGAAAACATTAGCTCCTTCTGTGCTGGAAGATCCACAGCCCTCCTACTCCTCTTCCTCTGGCTCTGCTGACGTTTCTTCTTTTTTTCTTTTTCTTTATATTTTGTGTACCATAAAGCAGCCCAGCTTACTTCTTGTGCAAATTTAACTAAAATGAAATGGCAAAGCCAGTTGTGGCTTCCAGTCAAATTAGCTGTGGTCTCTGTTTTTGGATATTTTGATAACATATACATAGATATATATGATAACAGAAAATTAAATGATGCAGTACATGTTATATGATTTTTAATAATTATTTTCTGTCTACATACACAAAAAATCATCTGTGGAAGAACTAAACAATCCACGTATGCTGGGTCTGTCCCAACTAAGGTTGGGTGGGAAATGTTGGAGAATACAACAAAACAAATAACATATGGCCTCATTTAGACTTTGCATTCACAAGTGGCCAGCAATGAGTGCATGTATTTACACCTGGCATTAAAATGTACATCCTAATGTGCCTTGAGTGATTAGAACTGACCTTCCCTCTCCATTTGAAAATACGCCCATTATTTTTATTTACTTCTAAATTCCAAATGTGTCATTACTTTTAACCTCCAAAGGCAGCAGCTGGAAGTAGTCAGTTCCCAAACAAATGAGACAAAGAATATCTCCCACAAACTTTTTCTTTCAAAACTTGATTGAAACCAGGGTGCATTAAAATGAAAAGATTTATAACAAACACAGTGCAAGAACTTTATTGCGCTCATTCACACAGAAAAATCAAATGAGGTATAAGCTGATGAGAAATATGCCCCTGGACGCCTTCATGTTCAGACCATGAGGAGATTGTGGACCCAAGTGTCTACCAGATTACCTTCAAATGTGTCAAGAGTGATTGGACCTGAATCCCTCCTAGAATGAGTTCAGAACTTGCATTTGTGTTGTCGGCTTATGATCGGATTTCATAAGATGCATTTTAATGCAAGGTCTGAACAGGGTCTAAGAGCCTGTGAGAATGTGAAAATAAACAAATGCTACAATCCCTTTACTTCATTCCTGCCCCTGAAACCACAGCTCCAAAGCACACAGTACCTGGGGGGTAATACCTTTTCAATGAAGATTAACCGAGTTTGACAAACAATCCACTGTTCCAACACTGGGGTCACTCACAAGGACTGGGTGATGTTTTTGGAGCCCTGTCTCTTCCAAAGGTGATTATAGTTTATCTTTTTGATGTGGGGGCATTTAACAAAATTCTCGCTAACTGTGTACAAAGAGAATTCCAGGTGATATAACCAAAAAGCATGAGAAAAAAATAATAGATAAAAAAAACAAGATTTAAGAAGACTCAGTCCCCGACTGATTAAGGAAACTTCCCTTGACACACTGAACACCTCCCCTCTCCTTTTTATCTCCTCTTCTCACTGTCCCCAAATTTATGCATTCATATTAATTGTCATTCTCTTTGTATTGCTTTCTTTTTTCTCTCATAGATTGTACATGTAACTCTCTTTGATATTCTGCAGGTATCTGTGATCTGTAGCCCCAAAGCTGCATGTTTCTGATCCACAGTTAGTTAGTTAGCCTGATCAACCTGCCCAGCCTTTTATTCTTGCATTTCCCATCTGTTTATACTGTTTATCTGTCTTTTCTTCCATCACCACAGACAGATGGCGTCCCTCTCTAAGTCTAATTCTGCCAGAGGTTTCCTCCTGCTAAAAAAGATTTGCTTTTCTTCCAACTTTTGCCAATTTCTTTCTCATATGGATCAGAGAGTTTTTCTGTTTGAAAAATGCCAGGAAATTACTTTGGTTGTGATTTACTACACAACTAATTGAATTGAACTGAGTGATTCAGGACTTGTGAGCCACTGAGCTGCAGGATCTCAAAATAACCAGCAGCCTGCAGGTTAATGATCTGACAGCAAGCATCAGGCCTCTGCAGAGTCTGCCTGCAGTCCTCTCTCAGCGGGTTATCAGGTGTTTAGTGCAGTATAAGCTGTGTTTTTTTTTTTTTTAAATTATTTATTACAGTAGCACACAGCAGAGGTTGGTATTTAAAAACAGAGCAATCTCAAGTTAATTTCAAAAGTTGTCTTTGATTGAAAGATTTATTAGAATTTGTTCTCACTTAATTTATAGTTACTGAAATGAATCACAGTTTTTTCTATCAAATGTCATCAGATGAAACACTTTCTGCCTCATTTTTTTTTCATAAGAAATGAGTCACATGCGGTCAAGAATAGAACATACTCCCTTTATCTTGTTGAAAAAGCATAGTTTATTGGACAAACTTCCACCTCCATCTCTGCCACATCACATCAGCTGATTGATTAATCCGCTTCAAACGAGACACTCAGCAAGAGGCCAATGTTCATGAGGGAAGAAAAAGATGGGATGGGAGTTAGGATGAGGTCTAGTCTCCAGGTTTCCCACAGTGTCCACTTTGCGATGAGGTGGGTAAGTGGGCTTTGCACTCGTGCAATTGATGCTGCCCTCCCACATACTGTCAAAGATCAGTCTCCATGGCAATTCAACAGTTTGATTGGTGTGTGATGGCAGAGGGAGTGGGAGAGACATCCTGTAGAGAGCTTCATTGAGTGGAGGCGCAGTCGAGCATATACACTCTGAGGAGACAGTGCGTTATGTCAATAAAGCAACACCAAAGACAGACTGTTCGTGGGCATGTTCTTGAACGCTTGGAAAGCCTAGTTTATTATGCTGAATGTATGTAAAATATGCTAAATACTGAAGGAATGCATTCAGTCATAGTAAGTGCTAGTCAACAATAATGAGAAATCACAACTGAAAGCTTCAGTTTTAAGGAACAGCAGGAGACATCCTTATATATATTTTTTATAATGTATCTCTGTCATTGTTCAAAGGATGGTTGCAGAATACTGATTAATTCCACAATTTACAGTCAACATTAATAAACAAATTATATTTCAAACTTCGGAGTCTTGGAGTTTACTTTAGCGGGACATCTATACTCTGATGTTCTTTTTCCAGCTTCCATTTTCTTAGAAGATAAAGAATATATCAGATGATGAAACAAAGGCATTTTTGCATCACATGGAAAATATTAGCTCATTTTGACTTTGGTGGCAGAAACACATTTCAATAAAGTTGGAACAGGTTGATGTTTACCACTGAGTAGCATCCTCTCTTCTTTTAACAACTGTCTGTGAACATCTGGGATGTGAGGAGACAAGTTGTTTGTGTTTTAGCAGAAGAATGTTGTCCCATTTTTATTTGATGCAGGATTTGCTCAGGAGTCTTGGACCTTTTGTTGCCAGATTTTCTTTTTTTTTTTTTTAATCATTTTATGTGCCAAAAGGTCTGGACTGCAGGCAGATCAGTTCAGCACCTGGAATCTTCTCCTACGAAGCCGCGCTGTCTTGCTGAAATATCCAAGGCCTTCCCTGATAGAGATGGTGCATGTTCACACAGATTTCTGAAGTGTTTCTGAACCCATGCACTTTTGTCCAGAAGAGAACCATGCCTGTTTTTAATGCAGTGCCATCTTAAGGCTCAAAGATCACAAATCCAGTTTTGACTTTTAGACTTGTCTCATGCTCACAAACGTTCTTCTTGATTCTCTGAATCTTTTGATGATATCACAGACTGTAAATGGTAGAATCTTCATAGTCTTTGCATTTTTTACGTCAAGGAACTATTTCCTTTTTTTCCTTTTTATTTTTTTGAGAACATGAAATCTTGGTTGAACAGTATTTTTGTTCTCTGGATAAATCTCAGTCTGCACTGTTTCTTAGGACATCAGTATTTATCTTGTTGCAGTATTTTGATGAAACTAACACCAGTGTCCCACAACACACAGATCACGTCTTGATGTTGGGGTCAAAGGGTCATTTAATAGCTGGAGGGCTGCTGACCTTTGACACAGAAAAATGCTTCCATTACAGTGCACACCATCATCTTCCCAGTGTCCTTGGATCTATGTCTGAAACCTTTAAATTATTATTTTGTGCTGTGACCAGTCTCGAGACACCGACAGGAAGATATCTCAGAAAACTCTAAAATTAAAGATTATAAAAGGGTGTTTTTGTTTTGTTTTGTTTTTTCTTCCTCTCAACATTCAGTTCACACACATTGTTGTCTTTGCAGTGCTTCCTGGTTCATTTTTAATGAAGGCCTGGAAAGCAAAAACACAAGCCACTGGAAGATGGATCAAGTGTATGCCATGGAAATCAGCTGAAAGCGCTGTCCTGGATGCTGTTACACTATGGAAATAGACTGCTGACTGCAATAATAGAGAATATTCTGAATTTGTCTCAATAGGAGCATGTCCATGGATGTCCTTGGGGCAGGAGTGGTAACAGTGTTAAAATCTTCCAAGAACAGCAACACACATGCGTCACTTCTCTTCATAGACCCCACCCCCATTTCATACATTTTGATAGGGTGAGTGTCTTCAAGGCAGCTAATGTGGGCTTTTCTATTTCCTGTTTTAATCTCTCGTTTTAATTCTTTTTATGCCTCATTGATTTATAACCAAGCCATCAAAAGAGCTCAGCTGGGTGATCAATCACATTTGGTTCAGGCTGCACTCAAAATACAAGCCTGCATATACCTCCCTTTGGAAATGGTCCAGCCTGAATCCAGTAAGGCTTAGAAAATGAAGGGGAACAGTTAGAGAACAGTGTATAGAAAAGAGGAATAAAATGTGTGAAAGATTCTCAATGCAATGGATATTATAATCCCCATATATGTATGTATGTATATATA
>JBAMYA010045913.1:0-11362 GCA_037176975.1 Arrhamphus sclerolepis | reverse complement strand
GAAGACCAGCTGGGTAAGAAGGAGATGAGGAGAATTAGGACAGAGGGAAGGAAGAACAGAGGAGATGTACAATATATATATATATACACACACACACATAGGTATGTAGTAAATATAAAATATATGTATGGATATCTAATACGCTTATATATAAATATGTGGTGAGTTGGACTGCAGGAAGTCATTTCTTTACTGCAGCTGCAGTCAGAAAGGTTTAAAGGTTTGTGACCCTGTCTTACATGGAAACTTAATAAGAAAAACAAGCCTGAAACTTATGAGAATCATGCCTGAAAAGACTGATGCAGTTTCAAGTTTTCGTTAACACTATTCCCACAAAATTCAATAAAGTTTTCACTTTTTCTTAACTGGAATTATGATTGACACTAATGCAATCAATTTTAGAGATTTGATATAGTTTCGTGTGCTTTTTAATAAGCTGAAAAAAATAATTTTGAGACGTATCCTCTTTAGATGAAAGTATTTTCCTGCTGTCAGAATAAAAGGGGTTTGATGTAAATGACATTTACAGCATTACAGGAGCATTTTTGCATTTTAAAGTATATAAATTGGTCAGGTTCACTTTTCTTGAAAGATATTTTGAAAAATGGGAAGTTACTGATTTATAGTAGGCTGCTGGATGACTTTTCTTGGTTCTTCACCTTTATTAGGGTTAAACAGGTAATCATAATAATAATGCAGTTAGAAGATGATAAAGGGACTGCATTTATACTGTGCGTCTCTGGTCTTCTTGACAATCAAAACTCTTTATAGTTAAAGAAACACTCACCCATCTACACAGCCCTCTTTCAGTCTGTGCAGATCTGCACTGACATCTTTATCTGAGCATTATGGTTCATTCACACGTATGACTATGAGTCGTCTGCATCCATCTGGGATGACATCATCCATTGCCGAGATGAATTGCGGGGTGTGTGTGTGTCGCGTAGGGTCAGTTGCTTCCATCAAAAGTTGAGAAATGTTCAGTGCATGTGTTGTTGCAGCTGGAGCGCAGCCAATGAAAATGTACATGTAGGTTGGGTTGGGTCCACAGCTGCTCGTATCTGTCTATGACTGGACCTCGTATAGCAGGAATATGGAGGAAAATTTAATAATCACGGTGTTCAGTTCTATTTTTTTATGATCAAAGTTCGTGGTCACACAGAGACACATAAAGCTGATGCAGAGAATCAGAAGAGCCAGCTTGTTTTTTTCTGGTTCAAACATAAGAGGCAGTTTGGGGTTGAGTGTCCAGCCAATAATTGGCCAATAATTGATCCACTGATGATGAGGATGATGTCTTGCTGCTTAAAAACATCAGACGCTCCTGTTTACCATACAGGTTAATGTAGTAATAATGCTCCAGTTCGTGCTAGAAAACCAGTGCAGAGTGAAGAATACTGAATTTGAGCTTGATGATCGCAGATCAAATCGCCGTGACGATGTATCAGAGAAATTTCAATTAGCTATTTTCCCCAAATCATTCACTTTTCCCTCTCATCTTCAGCTTTGACTGAGAAGTGGAGGGTTTATGACTCATAAGCCCTTTTGGGTCTTTCATTTTTGGGAATGCTCCCAGTGTGGTTTTACTAACCATTCACACCTTGATTCACGTGACAAGAAAACAATGTCGAGGCCATAACGACCTACAAAAGGGAGAAGTGTGTCAGTGAAACCTCTTACTGGTCAGATGAAGTCAAGATTACAATGACCTAGAAGACTGAGAATCTACACCACATCAAACTACTGGTGCAAAGAGAAGCTTTAATGAGAACATTAGGGTCCAAAGCGGGAGTCTTCAGTAACCGAGTCTGGCGTCACAGACCAAGATAATCATTTAATCGAGGACATCAGTTAGATAAATGAAAGAATGTGAAAAACCTGAGTGTAGAAGGAGAGCGAGAGCTTGTTGTGAGTAGTAATGACTGATCTCAGATGGCAGAGAAGCTAGAAATAGGGTGTCTGTGCAGCCTCCTTCCATTCAGCAGTGCACTAACTGAATGCAGTGAACATCATGCTCCTCCCTCAATGACGATGCCCAAAAATGGAAAAAAGAAATTCTTAATTGAATGAAAGCTAATGGAATAAATCATGAAAACAAACGGTGTCCTCTTTGATAGAGCAAAAAAGCCCAAGAACTATTCCACATGAATTGCATGTGAGGCCTTTGTAACATTTTAAAGCTTCATCGAGAGACTTTTTGATGTGTAGCCCTTCTCTTGAGAGAACAGGCTGCTCTGTTGTTTGTTCAGCTCTTCAAACAACACTGTCGAAATCTTAAGCCGAAAATCAACAGTTGAGGTCTAACTGCTCTTCCTCTTTGTATACTTTAACCTCCTATAGATCTGTATTTTTGACTGCGTGGTGTTTTAATGAGATTGGAGTGTTTTCATTGCTGCTTTGCATCAATAGGTCATTTAACACCTCATAGATCATAAATTGACAGGTTTATAAAAGCCTGTAATATATTCTCATGTAATTGAGAATACAGGGGAGCACAATAACATGTAAAAGAGTGTCTTTAATCACAGATTCCTCCTGTTAGGACATGCTTGGAGCATCTGTTTTCACTCAAATTATTACCTGCTCACTTTATGACTCTGGATTGATAACTGGCAATAAAAATGTGAAAAAGGCCTGGTTGCAAAGGGGAAATATTTACAACATACTCCAACGTTGAGAGATGTTTTTCATCAGCTGCTCAAACTGTAAAGTTTAACTTTGTTCTGTATGTTGTTTTCAAAGCTCATCAGTGATGACGTACAGCTTGATTTGAGGAAGAAAAAAAACGCATTATTGGAGATTCACTGTGGGTTACTTTTTTCATGGGATCAGTTCAGCAGTTTCAACACAAATCATACATACTGGTCACATTCACGGGACAGTGGGGCAGTTTTGCCAGAGCTTTCCATGCATGTACCCTAATCAATCTTCAGTGTGTGGCAGTAATGCACCTTAAAGCTGGTTGCCAGGTACCGTTAAAACCCAAAGCAGCACCTTAACAGTGGTGTAAAAAAGCTGTCCTGCCACCAAAGTGTGTATTTAATAACACTGCAACAGTCTCTTAGAGGAAAGGCATTAGATGTTTCCACTTACGGAGGGTAGTTTTTTCAGCCACCGGATTGTTGACGCACATCTACATTACCAGAAATGCTAGTTTACAATCAGTCCTGTCACGATTATTGGAGACCTGACGGCTGACGGGGCTGAGGAGGAGCTTAGACCTGTTGGAGGGTCTGGTCTGACAGAGCCTCCCTAGTGGAAATGCACCTGTTACTTGCAATTGCAAATAGTAGGTGTTGGATACGTGTGTTAGATGTTATTTCCAGCTGATTTCAGCCATCAGTACTCTACATTTAGTGGAGAACTTTCAGGACATGGGGCTGAAAGACTAATGTGGGTCTCTGTTCTTGAAAGAATACACAGATGTAGTCCAAGGTTGATCCCGGTTCTTGCACGATAGACCACATACTTGCAAGAGGCGCACTTTGGGTGGGCACAAATGTTTAGGTGCACACAACAAAGCTGACAAAATTTATGTCACAGGTCTACACGATGTGGAAGCCATGGATTGACCCTAAGCTCTTAAAAATACCTGAACAGCAACACTGAAGCAGACCACAGCAGTAACCTGCAGTTTATGGTTAGAGATGCAGTAACAGCTGAAGGCACTCAGTTGGATTTACAAAACAATAAACAACTAATCACGCTTGTTTTAATGCTAAAAAATGTTTGTGCTGGCTTGAATGGTAATATAAGTTCAAAAAGAAATTCTTGATTTTCATTTTGACTTAGTTTTTCTTGAAGATTTCACTTTTGTAAGAAATATGACCAATCATTATTTAGTTGAATTTATGGTTGACCTGCTTATAACCTGTGACCCTAACATGTACCTTGAATTTCGTTTGTGTTTTTTTTGTGTGTTTTTTGTGTTTTTTTTTTTTTTAGAAACAGTACTCTGAATCGAGTATAGCATCTATTTGGAAGATAGCTCAAATGTGTAATTAGGCAGGATTAAACTCCAGAGGGGCTTGTAGCGGCGAAGATGTCTGTTGAGACTTTTATTTTAATGGTGAAAAACCAACGAGAAGTGTGGAAGCGCTTCAGCTTTTTACCTTTTCATCCGTCTACCTTCCCTGTGGTTAGACCAGAACCACAGATGTGTGTCAGAGAAGAACTCATCAAGCCCACAAACACGCGTCTGTGCTGCTTGAGTGATTTTCACTGTGCCCTTGGGTCGTTTACAGGTCAACAGTTTAACAAATGTTACAGTTTAACAAAGAAAAATATTTCCTTAAACAAACTGTTGAAGATATTTCTGTATTAACTTATTATGTAATATGAGTTTTCCATAATAACATGTGAAACTCGTTAGCTTTTCAGTGAATGGGAATGAAACTTGGCTGCCATTCTTTTGACAATCATTCATTTAAATTCAAGATCTGATTCTCTTCATTAATGCTATCTCTGCTGGGGGTTTTTTGTAATTATTTGGAATAGAAAATATTTTTTTTATGAGAGTATATTAGGCCCATTTGAAATTTGTGATTGGGATGAAATTACTGGATCAAACGTTTAAGTAAATTCTGACATCATGGTGGATTCACATGTACATGGCAGAGGAGGTGTCTTAATTAATTTATCGAATAGGGGCTAACTGACGAGGAGGCCGAACTCACACTCTTCCAAGGCTTTTGCAGACTTGAGCCTTTTCCCATTCTGGCTTCCTCCAGTTATTCCAGGAACAGTAGGAAAGATCACCACTTTCCTTCCTATCAGCGCTGATCTTTTCCTTGCTGAATTGACGGGAACAAAGCCTTGAGGTTCAGCACGTCGACATTGTTCCCTGTTTTGTCGTAACCCTCACACTAAATCAGTGCCTTCCAAATTAGTGGGAGTTTTTTTTTATTTTTTCAGAACCAGAAGTTTTTCTATTTTCCAAAAGTCCCAAGTGCAGCACTAACGACTACTGGTGTGTAATGGCAAGGACGTCACAATTACGTATCCCAATTCATGTGTCACGATGCGATAGTATCATGATACGATACGACACACGTGTTACGACATGTGCAGCAAGCCAGACTGCAACATCTACAGGAGTGGAGGTTGTATTTGTTTTGGCTGATGTTCACAAACTATTCAAATCATTGTATTTTTTAATTTTATTAACCCTTCAAGGTCTATCTGCTTGGTCCTTTTTCTCCCTCTTTTTTTATTTCAATATATGTCTCAAAAAATGTTTTTGTGAATTATTTTGCCCATTTTTAGATAACTTAAACTTTCAAAATGTATTCAGGGACTAATTTTTACAATAAAAAGAAAAGAAAAACAGCTATTTTCACCACCATATAAACAACGTAGGTGAACAGGTCCAAATGTTTTTCTTGACATTTTTTTCCTCCACGTGTACAGCACCAATGATGCTACTCATAAAACAACTATTTTGAACATGCATTTGATAACGATGCCACTTGGCAGTATAATAAGAGCTAACTGGGCCCTGAGAACTGTTTCAGTTAAACACTGTTCAATTTCAAATTTCTCTTAAGTATTTATTTCTTTCATTTTAAACTGACTTCTTTGTCTTTATGAACTCATGCTAAAGGTTTACTCCAAATAGATTAACTTTGCAAAAACAGGTGGAAAATGGGAAGGAAAAAAAAGGCAAAACAACAGTCAAAAATTCCAGGAAAAAAAACATAAAAATGATTATTTAGAACCATGAAAATACTATAAGCAAAGAAGACACTTCTAAACATCGCTAAAACACCGCTAAACGCTCACTATTTGCTCTCTCTCATCCGCTGTCTCTCCCGCTGATTTTCTTTTTCATCCTGCTGAACAAGTCAACACAGTGTGAGCACTGCTGTCCATACTATAATGTTCCATATATCAAAAGCTGTATCTTGTATTGAAAGCTGCTCTTCTCAGCTTTCAGAATCCGTTTGAATAACGTTGCTAACGTTGCTGGTAATTCTAAGAATGCATGTTACTTTCTGTTGTTTTTGGTTCTTTCCTGTGAACTGTGACATCAACAGTGGAGTTAAAATGAAACTAGAGACCAATACAAGAAAAACTAGCTTTATGCTGAACTCGCGGAGGAGATGGTGAAGGCTGGGTTTACCTGTATGCCTGATCAAATTATTGATAAACTCCAGAAACTCACAGAAGAATATAGAGAGAGCAGAAAAGAGCTGGACGTGGGGATACAGGCCCGTCGTATGAACCTTTGGACAGCGTGATGGTCAGAGACCAACAAACCAGGCAACAGAGGCTATCAGTGGCTCAGGGAGCACGCCAATGAGGGACTAGGTTGGCACACCTGTGCTGCATGTGTCAATCGATGTCCCTCTATTTAAGTATCAGTGTGCTGGATCCAGGATCCAGGAACCACCGGATCAGCTACTGCTGTACATGGCATTGTTTGAAATAAATGACAAGAAACTGACATACTGTGCGGAGTTTTCTGTATCCTGACTTGAACTTGTGTAGCTATAAGTGCTGCAGTAGGTTTTACAAAGCCATTTTTCTCTTGTCATGTTGACTTATAACAGATTTTTTTTAAAAAGATTAGCATGAGAATTTTCTTAGGGAAGCACGGAATCCAAAGCAGCATAGAAAGGTTAAAATAAACAGAAAAGGGGTACGATAGCTTAAGAAAATACAAGGAAGAAGAAAATGAACAGAGCTACTCCAACAGGCCAGCAGGCTATCATTAATGCAGCACTAGTCTAGAGTGTGATGTGGTTTGTTTTGCGCCCACAGGAACTCGGGCACCTATCATGCGTACAGTCAACCATCAGTTCTTCTGCATGTCAAAGTATTCTAGTCTCAAGGCTGTCTCACACAGCCAAAGCTTGGATGAAACTGGGTCATGCAGCGGGACAATTATTCTTAGCAGACCAACAAATCTACACCAGAATGCCTGAGAAGAAAAGAATCAAGGCATTGCAGTGTTCCAGTCAAAGTCTCAACCTGATTGAACCGCAGTGGTGGGACCTGAAGAAATCTCTGGCTCAAATATCCAGCTTTTTGCCAATAAAAGAATAAGTCAGTGTGCTAGAAAGTAGGGGCACTTTTTCAGTCTTCTAGATCAAAACACAAGCATCTAAATTACGGGCTGTAATGCAAGAATATAGGAAAAACATACCGTGGAAAAGCCTTATAAATGTTACTGGGGATTCATTAATATGATTTACTTTGACTAAGGGGCCATTAGCCTGAAGTGTAGCGTGTTTTTTGTGACCAGAATCTGTATATTAAGTTGACATCCTTTTATGGATAACTGAAAGGCTTATATGAATAAAGCTGTCTTATCTACTTGAATTCTATATATTGCAATTTTTTTGATACTTTTTATTTATAAAACTTATTTGTTGAACCGCGCTTCAGACAGATTTTAAGATTTTGTATTCCCCTGTGTTTATGTGAACCTGTTTTTGTAAAGCAAATATTTTCTCCCGCATGGGACACCCCCCAGTAGCCGAGTTGCAGCAGCATAACTAAGAGATGGTCTAAGAAACTATTATAGGATTTTTATTTTTATTCATTTTTATTTTTTTGGAAGGCAGGTCTTAAGCCTCACCTTAATTATATAGAGTGGGAATCTGCCTCTTGGACCGAGGTTTGGAGTTGATTCCTTAGCTATCTGCCACCTTTTCTAGATCTACATACTGTCCGAACAGCAACTTAACCTGCATTCAGGTTACTTTTGGTGTCATGGTAAAGGGAACACTTGTGAGATTTGCTGTGTAAATATCAGTGCATGTGTTACTTGTAAAGAGGAAATGAAGATGGCACAAATGAAAAGAAATTTGGCTTGCATAATAAAAAAAAGAACTTTTAGGATGAGAACCACTTTTTAATGATGCTTCTATTATGAAATACACTGTTAACCAATATTTAATACAGCCTAATATCAACCAAACTCAGATGCACAGGACGTGGAATGCTAAAAACGTATCACTTACAAATCCAGTCGCAGCAAGGCTAGGATGCTATCTGAATAGCAGCCCTCTGATCTCAGCTCATGTTGACAAGTGTATGCTCTTTTTTTTTCTTTTTATAAGTATTGGATGTTGCAGTTTGAGACAAATCAATGATAAAAACAGGAAAGATGTGGAGAAGCGGCTTCTCTGGTTGAGGGTTTCTCTCCAGATGTCTGGAGATGTATCAATGCTTCAGTCAGGTTGCAGCTTTTCCACAGTCTTTTTTTGAGGAGGGTCTTGCGTTCTGTTCTGTTGCTTTAATGGGGAGCCAATGTAATGAAGTTAGAACTGGTGAGATTCTAGTTGGTACTCATGCTGCAGCATTTTGAACCTTTTAATCTCCGTATGAGAGGCGTGTCTCACAATACACCTGGTCCTGAGTGTCTAATATCATCCTGGTTTTTTTTCTTATTGTGGATTATATCTGTCCAGCTCACGCCATCCCATGAGAACTGCACGTGGGTTTCACAACCTGGAAAGTTGTGATGTCAGTCCATCCTGCCTGTTATCTTTCTGCTTTCCTGTTTGCCAGGTTACGATGTGTTGAGCACATGCTGCCGTGTTTTCACTCCACTATTTCCTGTTCTCTTCCCGCAGTTGAGAGGATGAGGGGGAGGAATCCTGGCAGTTCGTAGCGACACAAAATCACCGACACTGGCACCCTGTGACCGTACTGACCCCGCCCCCCCCCGCCCCCTGCTGTCAGCGGAGCCCACCATGAGTTAGAGAGCAACAACATCCCCACCGCTGCATTCCCCACCACCTGGAGCACAGACTTTAAAGACGGCTGTATCACTCGCCCTGCTTCATGAGCCAGCAGGATGAGGCTGAGGTTCTCGCACTCTCCGAGCACCTCCTCATAGCTTCACACAAGGGACAAGCCGACAATGTGGTGCAGCTTATAAACAAAGGTGCAAAAGTAGCTGTTACCAAGGTGAGTGGATGATCCTCAACGTCTCAGACAGACATTTAATACTGGGGACAGGAAACGGGAAAGGGACACTCAGTGAACTGGTACTTATCCATCTAGCTTAAATCACAACTTTTTTTTAAGTGGTAAACTCTTTTTTTTTTTACGTAAAATATTGACTTAGAATTAGATTTAAGGTCGTAAAATTATGAGCTTTGTAATTTTTGCAAGAAGTTTTGCTTCAAATTCACCAATATGTTTTTCCAAAAGATCTGAAATTTTAAAAAAACTGACTTAAAAAAAAAGACTTAAAACTAAACTTTAAATAAGCTTTTTGCTGTAGATTTTCCTGCAAATCTGGAAAATGGCAACCTTCTTATTTAATACTAAATGACTTTTGTAGAATTGCATATTTTGATTGTAAAAATCAATACTTTTAATGTAAAATTGTGACTTTTTAACTTGCAGTTTTTTGATGTAAAATAATTGACTTTTGCAAAATTGTTAATTTCGGTGTATGCTATGAAGCAGCACACACTTTTATTTTAAGACAATCACACTCCCTTTATGATCTCACGGGGGATGTGGGATTGAGTTTGATGCGTGTCTCCAATGGTACAGCGTCCGTCTGGTCTCGTATTGAGCCAGTCGTTGTGAAGTCTGAACTGTGGAATAAAAATGGGCAAAGTGCTAAATGTGTTTTTGTGAGAACAATATATAGTGGGATTGCTGCTTTGGCAGTCATTACTTTCTTAATAAACCTTTTATAATCCTTCCTCTGGTCTCAGCTGACAGATCTCTTACTGGAGCAGTGTTTCCTCTCATTGAGCCAATTGGTACGTTCTGCAAACGCTCTTTTAACACCTTTAATCTGCATATTGAGACTTTATTAGGTATTTGTTTTGTAAGTGCTAATTACAAGGTAATCCCATAGCGTATTTCCTCATGATTACATATATTTTTTCCTTCTTAATCTCTGCTTGATCTGGAAGAAGAAATCCCACTAAAAAGAAGCATTTATTGAGTATTTTGAGGTTTGTTTCCCAAAGCCAAATTGCTCACTTGTTAAATAAAATAGCTTTGAATCGTACCTGTGATATTTATTACGCTGAGCACCGTGTAAGTTTTCTCTGGGTGGCCACAATAATATTCCACACACGCTTTTAACAGGAACTCTGTTCTGACATGGAAAACAAATTTTCCATTGAACCTTGAATACTTGCCATTACATTGTTAACTACAACAATATCAGAGGTTTTGAGCGCTCACGATTGTATTTTGAGCAGCTGTATTTAGGATTTTTTTTGGCCAGATGCCATCATGAGAGCTTAACTCAGGGTAAAGGGGGTAGAGTTTCACAAGAATTCTTCTGCTCAGGAAAAGGAATGCAGATATGAGTATTTGTAAAGCTAATATGAGAGGAGGGGGGGATAGATGAAAAGAACAAGAAAGGAAAAAAATATAAGTAGAGGATTATCTGAGATTGGTAATGAAGGAGAATGTAGAGGAATTATGAGACTGATGCTGTAGCGATTTAGAGTTTAGGGCTTAAACAACCTTTATACTGCTGAAATCCTTATTTGAAAATTTTTGTTTGAAACGAAAAGGCGAAGCACAGTATTGAGTATTTATGAATAAATATTTCGGAGTGAAGCTTCATTCATAAACTATCAAGTTGTGTGTTGTGAGCATTGAACAGCTGAAATAAAAGGACTCACCAACTGTTTTTGGGTAAATTATCGTTGTTATTATAGTTGTTATGGTAAATAAATTGAAACGGCTTCTTCAGTAGAAGACGGCTCACCCTTTTGATGCCTGAATATTCACCAGAATTCCTTTGCATGAATGTTCATATTGTTGCTGTTGTTTTTAGTCATGTTGGTGGTATAGTGAATGCCACATGTAGCTGTGTGTAATAAACAAGATAGAGACTGATTTGTTCAGTTGTAATGCTTTTAAATAGCCTTTGGTGGGTTAAAAAACAGTTGCTAGTATAGACTAAAGTGCTAAAGTGTAAAAATCACGTGGAAACGTTTGGACATATGACAAAGCCATCTTATTTATAAAGCCGTCATCTTCATCTGTCTCCATAGACTTTGAATGGTCCGTTGTTTCTGTCAAAACTTGGAAGTTTTCAACTTTTAATGCGTGCTTGCGTCACCCAATCAGATTGCAGCTAGGCAGTGAGAGCCTAGCCAGTGAAGTCATATATGGGGGTGGGTCTACAGCAGCTAGCATCGGTCTATGATCTGACCTTACGTGACAGGGATATGGAGGAAAAATTATTAATCGCGGTGCTCCGTCATCCTGTGTGCCAGAGATACTGGGTGAATCTGACATGACTGCATTTGTGTGCAAGCAGTGATGAGGAAACTCGAGCTGATGCTTTTAATTTCAATTCAATTTATTTATATAGCGCCTATTTACAACAAGTCATCTCTAGGCGCTTAAGAAACCCAGAGCTTGA
>JBAMYA010045912.1:0-11363 GCA_037176975.1 Arrhamphus sclerolepis | reverse complement strand
CACACACACACACACACACACACACACACACACACACACACACACACACACACACACACACACACACACACATATAGACACACACACACACATATAACTAAATCCTTGTCTCAGAACTATTGTGAACGTGTGTGGATGAAGTCATGAATGAAAGATAAGTCACATAGTCTAAACATATTTTTTTTCCTGGCCTTGCTCTTTTGCTCGACCACATGTTAGAACTTGAGCAATACTTTCTGGAGTGTAGGGTGGCATTTTAAGAGCAGGATAAAGCACACCGTACCTGGCACAGTCTGATGGCCGTCGGCTGAACCTAGACGGTTACACACCTTCTGGTTTGTGCATGGAGAGGACATATGTTGACATCTGACCTCCTCCAGTGCAGAAAAGAGATTCAAGTAATGTGCATAGCATACAGTGCAAATCCACACGTCATTTCTAAGACATTCCACTGAACATTCACCATTAAAGCTTAAAATTAGACAACTAAATTTATGAGGTCATCACAGTTGCAGGAGCTTTTCTTTGACACAGACGTCAAAACAAGCTTTATATCTCAGCAGTCCTAAAGCACCGAATCAGATGAATTTTGCAGCTTAAGAAATTCCAGTGCTGCCTCAATCACATTTTCCAGCTTTAGAGATTTATATTCATTGTAAATTCTTGACAAGCTATAACATGAGAAATGTTCTGAAATTTAAAACAGGAAAGTTGAAAAGCTGCTAAATTGATGCAATGAAGGTGTGCTCATAATATAGTTCACGTTTGGGGGTACATGCACAAGTTTGCAATAAATGATCTGCAATTACTAGAACTTCAAGTCACATACTAAACTGATTTTTTTTTTTAAATGGACAACCCATAGACCAAAATAATCTGCAAATTCCAAGTGAATTCTAATTTTCAATATGTCTGCTCTGGGAGTTAACATTTTGACATAAACAAAAGGGATAAGAGGTGAGCATGGACTGAAACATGAATCTTTCCTAGCCTATTAAATCTCCTCCCACCTTCTCACACCAGCAACTTGGTTACGGGACTCCCCCTCACACGTGTACACACACAGGACAGGATCCATATGTTCCCTTTGTTTGAACTCCTTCCCTGGCCTCTTTCCACATCTAGTGGTTAAGGAACAAAAGCGATTAGTTTTGATTGCCATTGTCAAGATAATTGAAATTTTGCCAATTTTATACATGTATCCATTTTCCAAGTTAGATTACTACAATGTATCACCCCTCAACCCATAAAGCAAGCAGCATCAATTTAAAAAAAAAAAAAAAAACCAAAGTGATTGGGGTTAAGTCTTCAATAAGAACCAAAACCAAGGTATAAATATACCCTCTATCATGTGACAGACTGTAACAGCCTGAGACAATTATTTCAAATGACAGACCATCACCAAGGAACGGCTGGGTCCTAAAATAGAAATGTCACTCCATAGTGTGGCAAACCATGTGTCATAGATTAGATGTACTCCATCAGTTTTCACAGGATATATCTGGTAATACTATCAAAGCCTCTGTGATCTATTGATAATATAACAGTAAGAAAGATGAATAGATGATTGACATTGCAACAATAAAAAAAAAAAAAACAACAAAAAACTTATATACTATACTTCAACAGAATTTTGCATTTCAACTAAAGTTTCATATTTCTGGAGTTAGGTCTCTAAGTAGTAATAGCAAATGTCATATCAAAGACCGAATACTGGATACTGAGCCACACATAACTAGAAACCATGATACACACAGTTCATCCATCCACTTTCCCTTTTGAATAGTCTCAAAATGGAAACTAAGTGTCAGAAGTAGCACAGCGTGTGCTGTGGGTAATTCTCATGGGCAGCACTGCAACATGTTGAGATCACCCAAAATATAATTTGATAGGTCACCCAGTTCCAAATATAGAACTACATTCAAGATCAAGGCTCTTTTTAGCTTGAGGAAGGTTAGCTCTCTGGAGAGAGGTCTGTGCTAAATAATCACTTACTGGGATGGATAACAGTCTTTGTAATTAAGATGGTTTCATCAGACTATCATGCCAGTAAACACCTAATTCTAATGACATTCAATTGTTTTTTTAGATTTTACATTATTATTCATTGAAAAATAAAATAAACCACTTGAAAGCCTACAATTCATAACATCTGCTGTGATGTTGAGCTTTTTTTGCTGTTATAAGGATATGACTCACATGAGCGCTAATGCCTTTTTCAGAACTAATCAAAGTCAAGAGTGAAGGACTTCCCATGAAGAATTCATTACTCTGAAGTCTGTCAGCCTCAGGAACATTAATGAAACATCTGCCACCACTGAGTGGCTGGGTTGGACTTTGGGGGCATTGACTTTTCACCTCTGAACAATCCAGAGGGTCAAGAGTCAACAGTCTTGGAAATGGATGAGTTAGCTAAGTTTACTCATCACTTTAGCATAGTTTTTCTATATTAAAACATTTCCTCATTTTCTTAAATATGAAAAAAAAAAACTTAAAAACTACCCCCTGCATTTTAAATAACATTGCTTTCAGCATCAACACTGTGTTTCAGAAATCCAAAATTATGATAGTTCTGACCTTTTTTTTATTCCTAAAGAGAGTTATAACAAAAAACAGCTAATCACCCTAACAGCTCTATTACAAGACTTCCAAGAGTAAAATATTTTAGCTTTGACAGTAATCCAGATTTATCTTGACATGCCTCATCTTGTAACCTGTTTCAATTGCAAAAGATGTCTGTTGGGACAAAAAAAACATGCACAACATAATGTTGTTTTTTTATGATTGGCGTCTCAATTATTTTTACCTCAAGGGTTTATGTTTCTTTATTATGCTAGAGGGGCTTTTGTTTAGGGTGAAATGACATTGCTCTGCTATTAACCTCAATAACTTTTCTAATTTGCTCTCCAGAAAACTGTGTTCATAAAGTCTTCATCAAGCTCAAGGTAAGAGCTACTTGAACCTTTGCTTGTTATGTATATGCAGTGTTCAGAAAGGTTTGCCAGAAACAACAATCCTCAAAAAATGTGGCTGATCCTTGGGTGGGGCCAATAATGGCCGTCTAAGCCCAGCTGTCCCAATAGTGAGAACAAGTGCAAAGCCAGGCCAGACGGGGGGCAGGGTGTGGCATGGCAGGGGTGCCATGGTGACAGAGCAGGGCTCAACACTGAAGGGATGCTAAATGAAGCTATTGTCTGGCCCAAGTGAAGCACACTGCACAAAGAATGGCACATTCACAGAGCCATACAGGCCTATTGTTGTGGCGGACCAGCAAAGTGCTGGAGGTCCACAATCATCCCACAGGATCCACTACGCATTATACTGAGACAGCTTGATGTCAGAACATCAACCACTGACAACAGCTGGAAAAGGAAGAATGATACTGACCTGGAAGAAACTTTCTGTCCCAGAAAAAAAAAAAAAAAATTAAAAGGTCATTTTAGGTACCTTCATCCATGAAAAACCACAAAATAAATCCACCTGGAAATGGTTGGCCTACTTCTAATATATCTGCTGGTGGAAGTAATCCAGTCGATAAGGTGACATTGCAATGTGATTCAGTTAAGAGCAGAGGCGCACAGTGCATAACAATAGTTGCACCAATGTATCTTCAGTGTTAGAGTTGAGACAACTAGTACACCACAAACAACAATCAGCGATTGATTATTTATATATATATATATATATATATATATTTATTTATATATATATATATTTGATGACCATTAAAACATCTTTTTTAAAGCAAATAATACTGGAATAGAAATGGAGGAGATACCTTAACCCTGGATAGATATTTGTCTGATCTAATTAAATACCAGACAGGTAAGATGCACATGTACACATAGACTTAGAAAAAAAACAGAAACAGAAAGTCACCACATCCATAAAGTGGTTTTAAATAACTACAATTAAAAGGCAATACTGCTTCATTGCCGATTTACACATTGCAAATTACTTTGTTATGGCTGGGCATCATATACTACGTGGTTGTGTTTAGGAAAATAGAGTTTTCATTTAAACAAGACACTGTCACAATATCATCACATCAAGATATCATTTTCTTGGATAAATAAGTGATGAGACAAGCCTCATTGGCTAATCATGGCATAAATACAAAGTTTTGGTTTTTTTTACTATCCATTATCTATATCTACTTTATCTTATTCAGGGTCACAGGGGTCTGCTGGAGTCTATCCCTGCTGTATTCAGGCAAAAGGCAGAGTAGGGTAGACCCTGGACAGGTTGCCAGTCCATCGTAGGGCCACTGTAAGCTGGAGTACCTGGAGAAAACCCCCACAAGAGCCAGGAGAACATACAAACTCCATCCAGAAAGGCCCCAGCCTGGATTCAAACCAGGAATCTTCTACCTGTGAGGCAACAGTCCTTATCACCAAACTCCTGTGCTGCCCCCGTTTCGTGACTACTGTACATTTATTTTAGCTTTCCTGTATAATCATACAGCCCAACCTTTGTGAGTTAACATTTAGAAGAAAGATTTCAGTAGTGACACATCCAGCATGAGTCAATATTTAATCCAAGTTAAATAACTGTGGTATGTTTACTAACCGGATATGCTGCCTTAACGTACTGACGTTAGCAAGTTTTCATGGAGTGTTTATCCACCAAATGCTTATAGACACTGACTCATCAATGGTAAAAGAGGACTAGTTAAACAGGATTCCACAGTGCGTGATTTACAGTAACATACCCACATTTACCATTATTCATTTATTTTTTCGAAGATAAAACTGACATCAAAACAACCATGTAAATATAGTTATTTTTACAGTATTTTTTTTACAGAAAAACAATCACAGGGCAGTAGTTCAACACCTGCCTCTGTATATTAACGTAATCACAAATTGCAGAAACCAACTATGTCGACAGATGGTGGTTTTTAAGTGCTCAGCTGTGTTACAACTGCTTCTAAATTACATCCACCATTGCCAAAATCATTAGTCAACTCCTCCCCCCTGTTGTTGAGGTGGTCATTTCCCCTTTCTACTGTGAGTTGTTAGTGGAGGCTGCAGCCCTCCTACACTGCTATTCATGTGAAACTTAACACTCAGTTCATTAACTCACTTTCCCAGGTGTTTGTATTTGCACTGATTGCTGACAGAAAAGGAAGCTGACACAATATGCTGCCACTGTTTATGGACTGGCACATTTGATGACGACGATTGGCTTTGCATTTGTGCAGAGCACAAAATAAGCTGAATGTTTTGCCAGTTTGTATATGGGATGATTCATGTGTCACCTTTATATTTTAACAATCATCAAGTACTTGATAAATGTCCTCAGTGTGAGCTGAGGCAGTACTCCTATTACCATTAAATGATATGTTCTAATCCCACCGAGTGCTGGAAAAACTACAGTAATATCTGTGGTATGGCATATACTAACTTCTTAATCTTCGTTAACATTCAGGCCGATGTCAAAGATGTCACCGCTGAGATAAAAATGTCCCATGTTCTACCATCACTGCCAACTGAAACCAAGTCATGATGTCATAATGAACGTTGCCAAAAACAGTTTTTGTCCAACTCAGTTTCCGCCAGCCTGACACAATGTGTTTTTTTGTCAGTGGCTTTGAAACCAAAACATGAAACATCAATAAACGATCAATGCCAACAAAAACAACAGGGCAGCAGCTGTAGCTGAGGGCTCTGATAGTTTAGAGGAAGTATTCCCATAATGTATCACTTGATGTGCTTGAGATTGTTAAAATAAGATTAGCATATCAGCTGACAGCAGCTAACAAAGTCAGCATGCAATGTCTGTCATTTGTGCCCGTGAGAAAAGCAAAAAGGCACAAAAAGCACAATAGATATAAATAAACACACCCAATAAAAACTGTGGAAACTGAACACTAGTACGATTTGCATGTGCATGAAAAGGTAGATCTATTTCATTATTTAAATAATCAAACTGATTTATATTTCTGCTCTGCACAAGTCCCCAAATCTGCCAAAAGCTTTCCATACACCATTACTTCTGATGCACTTCTGATATAGTCTAGATAATTTGATTTATGCCTGTGAATATACAGGCTTATGGTACAACAGAAAAGGCTTAACCATGTGGAAAAGCAAAGAGTTACATCACAGACTTAATTGTGTGCAATGTGCACCTATTCAGAAAAAAAAGCATGCAATTCCAGTGTCCAGGCCTGTCAGTGTTGATCTGCACCTCCTAGTATGAGCATTAACACTGTGGACAAAATAACAGCATGGTAGATCATGTCAGGCTTCTCCCAACGTTTACAGTAAAAACAAGCCTGCAGATCACGCCAACAGCTTACAGGCAGCAGCCCATAACAAGCACACACAGGCCCCTCAACGACGTAAAGCTTTTTAATTCTTGAGCAACTAAATCTTTTCTGATAGCTAAGCAACTGGGCATAAGCCTAAACTCTCTGACATACCTCTGATTTCATAACTTTTTGAAGTGAATTATTCCTCTTGGTACATGTGAATGTGATACCATGACAGGTGAAGTACCACAGTACTCAACAGATCAGTTGTTTTGTAAAAAGGTAAAGCAGTACTTTTAGAGAGATTTAATGAGATGACAGCTGTTATCATGATGGCCTACTTGGATTATGGAAATAAAAACTAAATTACAAATGACTGGGACCTCCAAATTACAAGGAAAACATGTTATATTCATTAAACAAACTAGCAATTTTTAATTCCATAATCTGACATGTAAAAATCAAATTAGGTGATATCACTGAATCATCTAAATATCCCCTATAATCAGATTAATGAGCTCCTAAATATTAAAAAAGGAAGAAAAACACGCATAATAATCACTGCCTTATTGTAATATTTAAACTTAAACCAGTATAATTTATGACAAGATTATACTGCAGAAACATCGTCAAACAACTGAATAACAACCAAAGTTACCAATCATTCATTCATGACCCTAATTGGTCGTATTCATACATGTATGAACAAACTTTAAAGCTTCAAGTGAAAAAATAACCATTAGTTACTATTGAGACTTAAACGAGTTAGCAACACGGTCCGTTCAACATGGAGACACTATATAATATACAATATTGAGAACGCAAAATAGGTCACGTCTGCATTCATGAGTTACAAATATCTGACTGCTCAATTCATCACTTTGCTGTGAAACCTTTCAGATCCAGCAGGACCTCAGAGGTCTTTGGACTCCGGTTTCTGGCAGGTAACTTTACCTCAGAGACTCAGACTCGACCACACACACGCACACAAAAAATAAAATATTTGCAAAGCACATGCAAATGTTTTACTAACCGACTACTGCGCATTGGCTCCACTCTGGGTCAGGTTTGGGTCACTGAATATGATATAGAAGCTCTATTATGGAGACAACAGAGAATGAACTCGCCCCGCCGCACCGGTACGGAGGTCACCACCAACACCGCAGCCAAACGGCCCGGCGAAGCGACACTCACGCGACTTCTGCCGTGGTCGTTGTGGTAAGGAGTTTTTGTTTTAACAACAACGTACTTGCTTACCTCGTCACATTTAACATTTTTCTTGTCAACTGTGTCCAGAAGCTCATCAGTTAAGGAGAGTATAGCAGCTGAAAAGCACACACTCCAGACGGCTGGAAGATGATTCAACCGACTGGTTGGTCCGGGCTGCGCGTGAGGTCATCAGTTTAGTTGAGCAGGTACTGCGCTTGCGCATTTCTGTATTTAAGCCAGTGCCTCATGGACCTTGTAGTATAGAATGTAAAACGCTTTTTCTACGACCAGCACAGGTGCATTTCATTACTCAGAATATCCAAATTTTCTAGTGCAAATAGTTTATCTTTTATTACATTATGTCTTTATATGTTATAATTAAGCAGTTGTATTAAGGCTCAAAGGATGATTAGAGGCAAGGCAAGTTTATTTGTATAGCCTATTTCATACACAAAGGCAACCCAAAGTCCCTTACAAAGGCATTAAGGTGAGAGAAAAATTTAACAAAATTAATAAAATAAAATAAATGTAATTAATTGCAAAAACAGTAATTAGAATTTATTATAAAATTACAAAAAACAAACAAAAAATAGATTTGGTCAGGAAAAGGATTAAAACATCTTGGAATTGATAAGTAAGAATAGACTACAGAAAGGCATGGGAAAACAGTAGTTTTCAGTTAAACATTAGAAGTTTCTAGAGTTGGGGCACATTTGTTATCAAGTAGAAGTTTATTCCATCTATGGACAGCATAGTAGCTAAATGCTGGTTCTGTTAGCTAACTGCTGCCTAAAGATTTCAGAGCTCTGCTTAGTTTATATACTACAAGATCATCAGTAATTATTACATTATTAACTAATTTGTAAACTAACAACAACACTTTAAAGTCTATTTTAACTGGTATGCAGTGTAAGGATCTTTGAACAATTTTTCTGGTTCTTGTTAGGACTCTGGCAGCAGCTTTCTGGATGATCTAAAGTTGTCTAATCGTCGTTTTGGGAAGACCAGACAAAAGAGCATTACAGTCGTCAAGTCTGCTTGAGATGAAGGCATGATTGAGTTTCTCTGAATCTACTCTGAACATCAGGTCTCTGACTCTAATTACATAATTTTGGTAAAACATAATAAAAACAGAATGCAATAATTTTCAAATCTCATAAACCTGTATATTGTTTCCAATAAAACATAAAGAACATCAGATCTTAAAATTGATACATTTTACAATTTCTCAGAAAATATTGGCTCATTTTTTATTTTGATGGCAGCAACACACCTAAAAAAATGTTAGAACGGGGCCACAAAAGGCTGGAAAAGAAATTGGTGCAATCAAAAACAAGTTGAGTCACATTTGACAACTAATTAGGATAATTAGTAATAGGTTAGTAAAAGTGACTGAATTTGAAAGAAACATTTCAGAGGGGCAGTGTCTTGCTGCAAAGACAGGTAGACATTCAACAATCTGCGACAAACTACGTCTAAAATTGTTGAACAATTACATGCAACCAGTTTTGACCTTTGGCCTGATTCTTTCAACCTGTTGATGTTATTATGAACCGTAAATGGCGGGATCTTCAAAGTCTTTGCAATTTCACATGCAGGAAAATCTTTCTGAAATTGTTCCACAATTTTTAGGTATAGTTTGTTGCACATTGGTAAATCTCTGTCCATCTTTACATGCTCATTTTATACCCAGTTACATTGTTGAAATGTTGCCAGTTAACATAATTCGCTGTCAAATGCCTTTTCACTTGTTTTTGATTTGTGCCAGATACTTTCCCAGCCTTTTATTGGACCTGTTCCTGCTTTTTGGAGATGTGCTGCTGCCATCAAAGTCAAAATGAGCTAATATTTTCCATGAAAATGTCTCAACATCTGATATGTTCTTTATGTTCTTTTTGGGAATGAAATAAGGGTTTATGAGATTTGCAAATCATTGCATTGTGTTTTTATTTAGATTTTACACAGCGTCCCAACTTTTTTGGAACTGGGGTTGTAAATTGCAACAGCAGTTAAGAGTGACAGATGCTTTAAGAAATGTATCCAAAAATGGAATTTTCCAAGTCTGTTGAACATAAAACCAAAGTTGAGATTTTGACTTGACTTGACTAAAAAAAAAAAAAAAAGCAGCTGAAATGTCAGCCTGAGTTATGGGAAATTACCACTTGCTCTTGTAACAGTGATTTGAAATAACCAACAGAAGAATTTAGTAAAACAGTGGAAGTGAAGCAGTTGCAGCCTTGGGTCACAACTATCCAAAAGAGAAATGTAAAATGTATTTAAATAACATGTCCTTAAAATGATTATGGAAGTAAGGGTCTTGACATTTTGAAAGTTTAAACATTTAATTTCTTGCCATGATTATTTTAGCACCTTTTCAAGTTTGTAAAGCAGGTATTATTTTGTCTTGGAAGCTATTTATTGCTGCACTAAAACCAAAAAGTATAAAATGTCTCCATCTAGTGACTAAACCAGTGTAGACGTTGAACTCTGCCTTTTGGATACTTAATGAGCCACTGTGTCACGTTTGTTCAGGGGACTTAATATATTCTGACTGAAATCATAATCTGAATGTTCTCAGTCTAAGATTTTGCACAGTCAGAATAATATCAGCACAATCTGAGAACTAATTTTTCTGACTTTATCAATATATTTGAGAACCACCGTTGGTGTCCCAAATAGTCAGCTCATCTTGTGTTTGTTGAGTTGCATGAAACTTTCTGTTTACTTACTATCACAGCACCCTCATCACAAACTGCCATTCTCAAGTTAGTTTTAATCAAGTTGTTTTTAATTAAAGCAATATCAGTATCATTATCTCTGAATATTGCTCCATCTATGATGTGAGAGTGAAATGTCTCAATGTCACAATCTCTTTGGGATTGTGTTGTTGTCATGGACTTTTTTAATTCTTCTGGGGTGATACAGACAAAAAATAGTGAAACCAAGCTGACACTGTATAACCGCAGATTCTTTCTGAAGCATCATTTATTCCCAATAAGAGTTGGTCAATAACTCACAGGAAAGGAACTCCTCCTGTACTGACTCCTTAACAGTCAGTGCAGTCGGTCCAGCACCAGGGTCAAATGTTAGCAGCATCGTCATCTGGAGAACTTTGGCATTTTTTAATGTAAAATGTGGCCCACCTGGTGTTTATGTGAACAAAAAAACATTGTCTCTGCAATTACAAGGCACCACTTTAGAAAATAATATTCACTTTAAAACATTTCTCACCACAATGATGATTAAGAGCATGGGTGGTCACTATAGTGCATATATAACAAAAACATTTGATATGAAGAAAAATACGTATCCAGTCTGATGGGGGAAAAAAAATATTTAAGAACTTACAAATAAAAAAATACCACAAAATGTTAAAGAGATCAAGAAGTTTTTATTCATGTTTCAGCAACTTAAAGCTCAAACAAATAGGATCATTTCTACAATAGTACACCCTAATTTGAAGGTATTTATGGCACAACCAAAGGATATAGCAGTTATAACGATGGCCCAGACTCAGTCTATATTTGCAGTAGACTGAAATTCATCAAATCCTATGCCAGAACTGAGATGAAATGCGTCAGCAGCACTAAGCTGGTCCTGAGATATTTCAGTGGAGTCGGTCATATCCATAGAAAAACAACTGTCACATTAGATGACATGAAGCAGCTGGGAGGAAAATAGATTCATTTGTGAATATCAAGATTATCAAAACAAACGGTATTTGCGCTGTCTAACAGGGAATACAAAGGAAGATTTGGCAGACGATTTTTTGAGGTGTGATGTCTAAAGTGGTCACTTTAATTTAATTTCCCTATCAGTAAATAATTGGATAAATACCTTTAACCACTTCCACTGCTCGCCCCATTTTTATCAAAAAGCAACTAATAAAAAAACAAAC
>JBAMYA010045911.1:0-11363 GCA_037176975.1 Arrhamphus sclerolepis | reverse complement strand
TTTAAAAAGCTTTGATGGAACAGGGTCTAGTAAACATGTAGATGGTTTTAAGTTAGAGACAACTGAGCTTAATTCACAGATATCAATAGGAGAGAAGCAGTCTGGGTAAGAACCAGTAGGTCCAGCTGGTTCCAAGGTCTCTGTGCTGTCCAACGCAGTCCCCATAGCTTGTAGCATTTATTATGTATTGCGTCTGGCATCATTGTGTTGAGTAAACTGAAAAGAGATTAAAGAATGGCCTCTAGTGGTCAGTAGAGGACCTGCAGCCTGTAGTGGTCAGTAAAAGAACTACAACTTTGTCACAAAATATTGACTTTCGCAATTTTTCTCACGAAAGATTACAAATCTCTCCTAAAATCACAAACCTTTGTTGTAAAATTGCAAAAATTTCATTTTTGGAAAATTATTTTAAAAGCTAAATTTTGGGTTTTAAATTTCCCATGGCTTGTTTATTTCTTTTTTTAGTATTATTATGTTATAGTTATTATTATTTATACTTGATTATTTTTTACATGTATAATATTTTTTTCTTCTCTGTTATAGATATTGTCACTAGGCCTTTTTGTTGTTTATGTGTCTGTTGTTTATGCATGATTCTTACTTAAAGGAAACATGTATGTCAAAACAAATGCCTTGTTGAAGGAAATGTTTCACAATAAATATATTTGAAAAGAAAATTTCCCATTGCAACTTTTTGAAGCAAAATTGAACTCTTGAGTTGAAGCTTTATTTGTAATGGCTGCCATGCCTGCAGTTGCTTTCACCTGATTGGTGGTCTAGTCCGTGATGTCACATCCTGTTTGCAGTAAGACGAATACAGATCAGCACGTGGAGAGTCCTATCCCGATCCTGCCGACTCCGGACTTGGAAACGGAGAATCTCATCAAGATGAAGGACAAGGAGGTGAGTGACTTGAACAGTTGCTGTGGTCCAGATGTGGTGGTGACCTCTGCATTAACTCCTGTTGCTCTGCAGCTGAGGAGGATGCAGCAGATGCTCCAGAAGATGCAACAGCAGATGCACGAGCAGGACCTGTGACGCCACCAGCGGACTGACAGAACAACGGGAGAACAACGATGGCATGTTTTGTTTTTCACGCAGTCGTTCGCCAAGTGTTAGATGAGGCAGATTATTTATTACTATTTTATCACATTTAAGGTCGCACTTGATGATTAAACATCTGTCAGAGCACTGTCACGTCACCTGAATTCATATCTTTAGTTTTAATGCACCGAAAAAATTCATCTGATCATGTCAAAGTACAACCTCAGATGAGCACACTTTTATCATTGTACTATTATTTATTATCATTACAATGATTATCATGTATTTCATGAAAATTTTCAATGAAAAATTAAAAAAGATCATCGGGGGATACTATAAACCTCCCAATCCTCCTTTATCAGCAATAACGTGTGGTACAAAAATAGACAAATATCTGGTATATTCATATAAACTCACAGGGCACCTTATCAGCTCCACCTGTTCAGCTGCTCGTTAACACAAATATCTAATCAGCCAATCACATGGCTGCTACGCAACACATTCAGGCATGTAGAGGAGGTGAAGACAACTGGCTGTTCAAACCAGCATCAGAGTAGAGAAGAAAGGGGATTTAAGAGACTGAAGGTGGCATGGTTGTTGGTACCAGACAGGCTGGTCTGAGAATTTCAGAAACTGCTGATCTACTGGGATTTTCACCCATAACCATCTCCAGGGTTTCCAGAGAATGGTCCCAAGAAGAGAAAACATCCAGTGAGCTGTAGTTGCGTGGACAAAAATGGCTTGTTGATGTGAGAGGTCAGAGGAGACTGGGCAGACTGGATGGAGATGATGGGAAGGCAACAGGAACTCAAATAACCACTGGTTCCAACCAAGGAATGCGGAACACCATCTCTGAACGTACAACACGTGGAACCTTGAAGAAGTTGGGCTACAGCAGCAGAAGACCACACCAGGTGCCACTCCTGTCAGCTAAGAATAGGAAGCTGAGACTACAATTCACACAGACTCACCAGAACTGGACCATGTAAGACTGGAAAAACGTTTCCTAGTCTGACGAGTCTGGATTTCAGCTGCAACATTCAGATGGTAGGATCAGAATTTGGAGGAAACATCATGAAAGCATGGATCCATCCTGCCTTGGACCAAGGGTTCAGGCTACTGGTGGTGTCATGGTGTGGGGAATATTTTCTTGGTCACTTTGGACCCCTTAGTACCAACTGATACTGGTTTAAATGCTGCAGCCTACCTGAGGATTGCTGATGATCATGTCCATCCCTTTATGACCACAGTGGACCATCTTCTGATGGCTATTACCAGTAGGATAATGCACCATGTCTCAAAGCTCAGATCATCTCAAACTGGTTTCTGGAACATGACAATGAGTTCTCTGGACTCCAGTGGCTTCCACAGTCACCAGATCTCAGTCCAATAGAGCAGCTCTGGGATGTGGTGGGAGATTCTCATCATAAATGTGCAGCCAACAGATCTGCAGCAACTGCATGATGCTGTCTTGTCAATATGGACCGAAATGTCTGAGGAATGTTTCCAAGACCTTGTTAAAAGTATGCCATGAAGGATTAAGTCAGTTCTGTAGGAAACAGGGGGTCCAACCTTCTACTAGCCAGGTGGACCTGATAAAGTGGCTGCTGAGTGTTTAAATATATAAATATTTGATGGATGGAGGGTTGGGCTGCAGGTGGGCCGCAGATGATAGGTGCAATTACATTCCACATCTCCACGATAGCACCTAAAAAAGCCATCCTACCTGGATATGCTAGCTTATTTGCTAACCTATGGTGCACCTGCTAAAGAAAATGCTAGATAACAAGCTAACTTGGGCCAGCTATCTAACAGGGTTAGGTACTACAAAACTAGCCTTTTAGTTATAAGTAAGTGTACAAGATTAGTTACACTTAGCTAATCTATAGCTAGCCAATCTATTGCTAAGCTAACAGGTTGGTCACCTAAAAACATTATCTGACATCTTAGCTTATAGCTAAAAGGGTTTAGTTATACAAAACTAACCTCTATTCAGTGTAGCTTTCAGGTTGGCTAGTTTATTATTGTCAGTGCTGACATATGCTATATTGTAATATAGCTAAAGGCTGGGTCAGTTAGCAGAAGCTAACATTCTTCCATATGAACATAATGTTTTACTTGTTAGCTAGCCTATCAGCCGTTCCATTGTTTCATTCACTTTTGTTAGCGTCTCTTTTGTCAGTTGGTTGGTAGAAACACATCAAGTTGAATTATAATTATATGAAGTATTTTGTCTTTCAGTTGAACAAATTAAAAGCTTCTCCACCACCCAGGACTATGAGGCTCAGTCTTCTGGTGTCAGTTTGTAATGTTCATTAAAATGAAACGCATTTATATGTGTTGCGGCTGCAATTTCTCTGGAGCTACCCCAGAGCCTGAGTGACAACTCCAAGGTGATTGTTCCATATAGGTGCTGCAGTTCTGGGAGTCCAGAGACCTGAAGGTCGGCCAGCAGGTGGTGGGCACTGGCAGGCACAGTGGCACAAGGAAAAGCTGGTCTGGGTGGTAGCAGAACACCTCACCAGGCACAGGGGAAAGACAAGAAGTCGTCTTCCTGGTGGAGGTGTAAGCAGAAGCCAAGGAGAAGCGAGCCACATGGTGAGGATGCAGCAACAGTGACTCTGGGTGAGATGGGAGCAAGCAGTGGAGTGAAAGGTCTCATGGTCTGAGCTTTGGAGTGCTAAACTCAATTGTATTTAATTTCTGATCCAGGCTGTTTACTAAGTATTTCCAAATCTTTTCAACCTCTTCACCTGGGAAAAGCTGTAGACACCAGCATGCCCTCTAACCCATAAGAGCTGCTGTCCAGAAACACTGGTACCATGACCAGGTCCTCAAGGCCATCACCTATAGTGGGGTTAGCCACTGCAAGAGATTTGAACACCAGAGCTTTCATCAGAGCTGCGGAGAAGTCTACAGCTGCCTGGAACATCTCCGCTGGCCTTTTGGTAACAGCTCATAACTGGGAGCTGAAAGTAGAACTGGGGAGACAGCTGAAGTTCCCCAAAGCAGTGGACATAACAACAGTAAGGCCAGACCTAATAATGAGAACTTAATCAGATATTAATGACAACCTGGAGGGGGTTTAATGAGAACCTGGAAGAGTTTAATGAGAACCTGGAGGAGGTCTAATGAAAACCTGGAGGGGGTTTAATGACAATCTGGACGGGGTCTATTGAGAACCTGGAGGGGTTTAATGAGAACCTGGAGGGGGTTTAATGAAAACCTGGAGGGGGTTTAATGAAAACCTGGAAGGGGTTTAATGAGAACCTGGACGAGGTTTAATGAAAACCTGGAGGGGTTTAATGAAAACCTGGAGGGGGATCATTAAGAACCTGGAGGGGTTTAATGAGAACCTGGGTGGATGTAATGAGAACCTGGAGGGGTTTAATGAAAACCTGTCGCAGGTTCAATGAAAATGTGGGGGGGTTTAATGAGAACCTGGAGGGGGTTAATGAGAACCTGGAGGGGATTTAATGAGAACCTGGAGCAGGTTTAATGAAAACCTGGAGGGGTTTAATGAGAACCTGGAGGGGGTTTAATGAAAACCTGGAGGGGATTTAATGAAAACCTGGACGGGGTTTAATGAAAACCTGGAGGGGATTTAATGAGAACCTGGAGGGGGTTTAATGAAAACCTGTCGCAGGTTCAGTGAGAATGTGGGGGGATTTAATGAGAACCTGGAGGGGATTTAATGAGAACCTGGAGGGGTTTAATGAGAACCTGGAGGGGTTTAATGAGAACCTGGAGGGTTTTAATGAGAACCTGGAGGGGGTTCAGGGGCATATGTCTGGTGGTTCTCTGGCGACCTGTGACCGGCCCTGCCCTCCCCCAGTCCTGCAGGCTCCTGGACCAGTGTGACAGCCGTCGCAGCTCTCAGTAGAGGCGGGATGGAGCGGAGCGAAGGCAGCGGGAATGAGAACGGCTCGTCCCAGCAGAGCACCGTGTGGAAGCATTTTCAAGCCCGAGCCAAGCCGCTGCTCAGCCCCAAGAAGGAGCGAGGCGCCTGGACGTTCAGGAAGATGATAAAGAGGAAGGACGACTTCGCCGCGCTGGACCGAGTCCTCTCCTCGTCGCAGCCCGACCTGTTCTCTTCTTCCGCTGCAGAGCCTCAGCTCTGCGGCACCGCAGGCGGTCGGGAGAAGCCGCAGACGTCAATTAAGCGGAAGTCCATCAGCGTGAACAAACCCACGGTGGCTCAGTTGGTGCAGTCCCATCACAAGAGCTCCTCCGCGGCGCCTGCGGGTCCAGAGGGGCTGTCAGAGCCACCGAGCGGCGACGGCGGCGACGCGCCAGCAGCAGAAACGCACCCGGAGAGGGAACACCATGAAGCAGTGAGTCGTTCCCGTTAAACACGGATGAGTTATCCGCAGTTGGGTGTTCACACCTGAGCGCGCACAAGTCACCAACACATGGAAATGAACTACAACTAAACCGCAAAAGGACCCAGGGCGGTAGGCCCAGGGCTTCAATATATAATGTAATGTAATGTAATCATTTATTTTTTGTAATCATAGATATAGGCTACTTCACATTTTTCCAAACCAATTAGCTATTTTGTCACAAAATTATAAACTCTAAATTATAAACTTTTTTGAAAAATGACAACATTTACTTTGTTGCAATTTGAGATTTGGTGACTTTCTCTTATGGAACAGAGGTTTTTGTTGGAACTCATTATTTCAATTTTTTGTTGTAAAATATATAAATAACAACTTTTATGACTTAAAATCTTTAAAAGAAAAATCATGTGACCAAAGTCTTTGTTGTTAAAAGGGTAATTTTTGTCTTAAAATCTCAAAACAATGGCCAACTAATATCATAGGTTTTTGATGTCAAATAATGACCATTTGTTGCATAATCATAAAATTAAAAAAGAATAATTCTCAACTTTTTTTTTTTTTTTATCATAAAATCATGTTTTGTTTTAAAATCTTGACTCATGCTGAATGTTTTGTTGGTAAAACAGCTGCTTTTAACAACAAAACATTCAGCTTTTGGCAGTAAAACAGCTGTTTTTAGTGGTAAAATAACGGCTTTTGGCGGCAAAAGAGCTGCTTTTGGTGGCTAAATAACTGCTTTTGAAAGTAAAACATCTACTTTTGGTGGTAAAACGGCTGCTTTCATGGTAAAACAGCTGTTCGGCGGCAGGAGAGGAGCTTGATCTCCATGTGAACTCTACTCATGCTAGCTCATGATGCTAATGCTAACGGGCTTGAAGTTTGTGTACACTGAGTGATGACGTTAGTGAATGCTATGTGAAGTCACCACAAACTAGCATGAACAACGAGGAGCTAGCATGAGGTAGGTATAAACATTAGCATGTGCTGGGGAGCAGTTAGCACAAGCCTGCTGTAGTTTTTTTTTTTCGCATTAGCTAGATGGAAAAGTTAAAAACTATAGTGTGACATTAGTACAAGTTATGTTAGCAAGCCAACACTAGCTAGGTGATGTGAGCACGGCTATGTTGATGTTAATGAGGTCATTAACACGGCATTATTCAAGTGACCTCAGTGTAGTAGTATGTAGACACCGTGACCAGGCCTAATAGGTATGGAAGTTAGCATGATCAAGATGAGAAAGTTAAGCTACACAGAGATGTTGGCATAACAGTCATTTGGAGTAAACTCTTATTTTAATGTGAAAATGCAAAATTGTTAGCATAAGGGGAGTTAACTTGATTAGGTGGAGACGTTAACGTAAGTCAGCTATAGACATTAGCATGAGGTAGAAGGAAAAAATAACAAACCACAAGGACATGGTTGTACCTACCACAAGCTAACCATTAGCTTGTACTAGGAGGAGTTAGAAAAATGTGAGAGATTAGCACAAGCTGAGTGCTTATGCTAGAGTGACCTGGTCAGAGAAGTTAGCACAAACTACGTGAAGATGTTAGCATAAGCTAAGTTAGCATGAGCTAGATTTCTGCTGGTTCTTACCAAAATACAAACAAAATGTTGAAAGCTATTTTCTGTTATTTTAACATGAAAGTGCTACATTGTGTTGAAATAGTATTAGAACCTTAAACAGATTTTGAGCAACAGCTGTTTCTCTAAGACCATTTCTGATGTCTTTCCCTCCTGGCATAGTGTTAACAACCTGCTGATCACCTGGCTGCTACAAATAAACCCTGAAGCAGCAGTCAGGTGGTACGTAGGATTACCCACTTGATTTTATTTTGTTTATTTGGGGTTATATTGGATTATAAATTGATTGGTTCAGTTCTGATTGGCTCCATTGATCATCTCCTCATGCCCAGTGGAAACAAGCTTTTGGTGGTAACTTTGTCCTGCCATGACCGCCGTGGATCAGCCCTGGTTAGTTTTAATCCACCATCAGAGGATTATATACTGTGTCCTGCTGCTCCACCGTCTCCTGAAGTGTTCCAAGTGTCTCCAGGATGTCCCCTGCAGAGCTGGTCCACCTTTAGAGAACCCAGGTCCTCCTGGTTCTGAGGACCCCCCTCCCCCCACATCAACCCTGGATCTGTTGGTCAGCGATGCTCTGGCGTCTCAGCAGCGTCAGGCGGTCCGGAGGTTATTCCGCTGCGCCTCTGCGGATGACTCGTTCTCCCTCGCAGCCTCGTGTGGACGACTTCTGTCGGTGAGCTGGTTCAGATGTAAACAATCACAATACAGTATGTTTACTTTGTAATATACAGGTGAAAACAATCAGTAAAATATGTTAACTATGTAATATATAGGTGTAAAAATCACAGTATAATTTGTTTACGATATAATATACATGTGTAAAGAATCACAATACACTATGTTTACTATGTAATAAATAGGTGTAACAATCACATTATAATATGTTTACTATGTAATATAGAGGTGAAAACAATCAGTAAAATATTTTTACTATGGAATATATAGGCTATGTGAAAAAATATAGTATATTTTGTTTACCATATAATATACACGTGTAAAGAATCACAATACAATATGTTTACTTTGTAATATACAGGTGTAAACAATCACAATATAATATGTTCACTATATAATGTATAGGTGAAAACAATCACAATATGTTTACTCTGTAGTATACGGGTGTAAACAGTCACAATATGATATGTTTACTTTGTTATATACAGATGTAAACAATCACAATACGTTTACTATATGATATATAGGTGTAAAAATCACAGTTTAATATGTTTACTATGTAATATACAGTTGAAAACAATCACAGTATGTTATGTTTACTATGTGATATACAGGTGTAAATAATCACAGTATATGTTTACTATATAATATATAGGTGTAAAGAATCACAATACAATATGTTTACTATGTGATATATAGGTGTAACAATCACAATATAATGTTTTTACTGTATAATATATGGGTGTAAACAGTCACAATATGATATTTTTACTTTGTTATATACAGATGTAAACAATCACAATACGTTTACTATATAATATATAGGTGTAAAAATCACAGTATAATATGGTCGCGTCAGCCACTGCCATTTGTGCCCCCGGCTTATGGATCACCCTGAACTTAAAAGGCTGCAAAGCCGGATACCACTGGGTGATCCGGGCGTTGGCATCTTTCATGCGGTGGAGCCACTGCACTGGGCCATGGTCCGAACAGAGGGTGAATGGGTGTCCCAGTAGGTAAACCTGGAGCGTGTCGACCGCCCACCGGATCACCAGACACTCCTTCTCCACCGTACTATACCTCGATTCTCGTTCCGAGAGTTTCTGGCTGAGGTATAGTATGGGGCGGTCGACCTCTTGGACCACCTGGACCACCTGACTGACGAGGAAGAGGGCAGTCGCTGCACAGATGGCCCGGCTGCAGGCAACACCAACACACCTGCTGCGGCACGTCTCTGGCCCTGGAGAGACGGTTATTGGTGGAGGGCTGAGCCGGTCCTAGAGATGGCCATGGCGCCGGTCCTGTAAACAGCTGTAGTCGGGTGGCTGCTCTCGATAGTCATCTCTGGGGTGCAGGACCTGGATGGGCAGGGCTGTCCGTCCAAATGCACAGCTTGGTAATCCTCTGCCAGGGTGACCGCCGACTTTATGGTCCCCGGACGGTGGCAGCGAACCCACTCCGACATCCCCGCAGGAAGTCCAGCCGCAAACTGCTACAGCACGATGGACTCGAGCAACCTGGCCTCTCCTTCGGAGTCTCCGGGAACCAGCCACACCTGGTCACGGCGTCCCTCAAACGTTGCCCATAGGCGAAGGGCCGATCCACCAGACCAAGGACGTTCTCCCCGAAGCGGCGATGATAGAAACCCATCCGGTCTAATATAGCCCTCCGAAGATCTTTGTATTTCTCCCGAGCCACTACCGGTCCCCGGTCAGGAGAGGCAGCAGCCGGAACGCCCACTCCTTTTCCGGCCTCTGGCAGACCATGGCGGTGGCCTTGAAGACGTCGAAGAAGCTGGGCGGCTTGTCTTCTGGGGTCATCCGCAGGTGCGACACTGTGGGCAGCACCAGGGAAGCGGAGAGTTGTGGAGCCCTGGCCTCTGGCTGGGACAGGAGCACCTGGCGTGCCGCCGTGTGTTGCTCCATGTGGCAGATGGTCCACTCGGACTGCTCACCGTGTAGAGTCGCCACCTCTACCATGAGCTGGCCCAAGGCCGCCAGCAGTTGCAGCTGCTGCTGCTGCGACATTCCCTATCCAGAGTCCCTGTTCAGGTGCTACTGTGAAGGTTTCAGGTACCCTGGTGTTAATGATCACAGCAAGGCAGCAGCTACCACAAGACTCTTTATTGTTTAGCACTTTTCAGTGCAAAAACACTCAAAAACAGGTCAGACTGGTCGCCTGCCAGTCCTCTCTCCTCCAGAGCCAGCGTGCTGCTGTTTAACTAGAGGGAACCTGACTGGCACATGCAACACAGGAGAGCCAATCAGGCCCTCTCAGGGGCTGTTTCCTGAGCTGCAGCTGAGTAGAACCACCACCACAAATACGTTTACTATATAATATACAGGTGTAAATAATCATAGAATAATATGTTTACTATATTATATACATGTGTAAACAATCACAGTATTATATGTTTAATATAGAATGTAATTACTTTTTTTCTGTAATCTTTTTTTCATTAGAATGAAAGTAAAATGACAAATAAAAATAAATCGTGTGATCCATCTTTACTGGTCAGGCAGGTGCATCCAGATGTTCTGCTGGTTTTCCGCTGTTTGTTAACACAACAACAAAAGGGAACGGCTTCAGCAACGGTCTTTGGCCAACTTTACCTAGCTCATGCTAACTTCTAGCTGATCCTAACTTCTCCTTCTAGCTCATGCTAACTTCTAGCTGATCCTAACTTCTCATGGTAACTTCTCCTTCTAGCACATGCTAGCTTCTCCATTTACCTCACGCTAGCTTCACCTAGCTAGCCATGCTACGTTTCTTCATCTTCTGAAGTTCTCCAGACTATCAGTCAGGATTTAGCCCATTGATTGAATATGCTTCCCCTCTTTGATTGGTTACATTTCTGTCCAATGGCGTCCAGATGCAGTTTCTGGTGTGTTAGTTGGTCTCGCCCCTTTCAACCATCAGTCCAATCCACAGGAAGCAGAATATTTTTTGTCTATCCTTGATAGACCAGTTTAACCAGTTACCATGGCTACCCAGGCTTGTACAAAATCTGCAAGGCCCCATGTGGTCAGGAGTGGTGTCACTACATAACGTGGTTTTAAAGTGTGAACAGATGACCGTGAAGGGTCCAAAGTTTAATAAAAATGAAACAGAATGATAGAAACAGCTTTAAACTGCCCAGACCATTAACAGAAGTGTAAATAAACAGTTCTTCAAAGCCACTTTTCTTTTTCATTGTATGAAGATTTTTTTTATTTTTATTTCTTTGTGAATAAGGAGAGTGAGGGGATAGGAACAGGGGGGATAGACATCTGCTGCAGCTCTGAAAGACAAGAAAACACACAATGGGAACACCAACAAGACACTGGGAAACAGACACTGGAAATCTGAAAGGGAGGAAAAACAAGCTAAAGACCATCCCAGGTCTCTAAAACTGAATCCATCAAAACTGTGGAGTGAGCAGTTGTGTAGCCTGTGTATATATGTGTATGTGCAGGTGTGTAGAAGGCTTTACCCGGGGGGGGTACAACCACACCCCCTAGAGACCAGAAGCAGACATGGAAGACCCCCAGACCCAGGCATCCAGCAGCCTCCACGGGGGACCAGTAAAAGGAAAGGAGGAAGTCTACTGCCAGCAAACCCCCCTCCAGCCCAGCAGGCAGCAGAGGGAAGCCCCGGGTAGAGCCCCCCCCCCAAGGGACAGGGAAGGAGACAACCCGGGAAAGGGGGGTGATGGGCCGATGCCCGCATAGGGGA
>JBAMYA010045910.1:0-11363 GCA_037176975.1 Arrhamphus sclerolepis | reverse complement strand
TGTCCCACTGTATTTATTGATTTATAAAGTATTTTATTGCTCATATTTCCACAACTGGCCTTCAAGCAGGACCAGGAAGTGGCCAAGAACCACACTGGTGGATCCAGAACCAGAATATGACTGTATTCATTTTTCTGTTTCAGAGTGATTTTGATGTTCCCTTCAAAGTAAAAGCAGGAAGAATTGGTGAGTTCTAGAATTTTCTTAAAACGCATCCTCCATGAATGTTCACTATGATAACAGCTAACTGCCAACAAAAACCGACTAGGCTAACTACTAAGTGAAAAGGGACTAGGCTAACTGCTAAGTGAAAAATGAATAGGCTATCTTGACTGGTAGTCAACTGCTAATGCTAACAGGCCAAAATGTTGATGCTCCATATTGTTGTTATATTTCTGTTTCAGGGAAGCTAACATTGAAGATTCCCTGGAAGAACCTCTACAGCGATGCAGTGGTGGCCACACTGGAGGGTCTCTACCTGCTCGTGGTTCCTGGAGCCAGTAGGTCACCTCAATCAATCACAGACTCACCTGTGCAGACTCCAGCTAGATAACACAACATGGAACAGCTAAGAAATCAGCTGCTAACAGGATACTGATGCCAGCCTATTAGCAGTTTGTTGCTAAGTTGCTACATGCCACTAATACTAGCCTGTTAAGTTTAGAGCTAAGCTGCAACATTGCTACTGATGCTAACATGATAGCGGTTTATAGCTAAGCTGCTACATGCTACCAACATTAGCCTGTTAGCGGTTTAAAGCTAAGCTGCTACATGCTACCAAGACTAGCCTGTTATCGGTTCAGACCTAAATTGCTACATGCGACCAACACTAGCCTGTTAGCAGTTTAGCGCTAAACTGCTAGCAAGCTACTAATACCAGCCTGTTTGCGGTGTGAGCTAACTGCAAGTACGCTAATACCACTAGCCTGTTTGTGGTTTAGAGTTAAACTGCTGCATTCTACCAACATCAAAACAAGTATCCCTCTGAGCTGTAAAGAAGTAGCAAATGTTTTTAATGAATTTCTTTTTAACTAAAATTTCAATTTTCGCATATGTAGAAAACTTTTTTTAATGGCTTCTTAGTGTGAAATTGTTTTTGGTGAAATTGTGATTTCACAGATAAAAAGTCAGTTTTACATTTAAAAGTTTGACAAATGTTTTTGTGAACTTTGATTAAGATTAGACGCAGTAAATAATGTAAATAACTAATCCTGAGCGGTGATGTCACAGTTACATCATGAATTTTTGTTTCAGCTGGAACTGAACTCAAAACCAGTCCATTCAATGGTAAGCTGGTTTTCTGGTCTGGGTTCATACTAGTTTAGCTGGTTTCCGGTCTGGGTTAATACTGGTTTAACTCGTCTCTGATCTGGTTTCACACTGGTTTAACTGGTTTCCAGTGTGGGTTCATACTTGTATAACTTGTTTCTGGTCCAAGTTCATACTGGTTTAACTGGTGTCTGGTCTGGGTTCATACTGTTTTATCTGGTTTCCAGTCTCACATTGGTTAAACTGGTTTCTGGTCTACATTGACATAAATGCTTCAAGATCCTTCAATTCTTAATTTATACAGAATCCAGTATTTCTGCTGCTGGTGTCAGAATCAGAGCCTCCAGGTGTAGGTTTCCAGGTGTTGACCACTGACTGTTCTTTTTCAGCTATAAAGTTTGATGCGGAGAAGGAGGAGCGTTACCAGCAGGAGTTGAAGCAGAGGGAGCTTCAGCGCATCGAGGAAGCGTTGCAGACAGCTGCACGCAGAGGTGAGCCCACTCACCTGAAGCACTTGCGTAGTTTACCTGCTGAGTTTCCTGTTTCCTCTCTTACCTGCTACTGATGCTTTCCTTCAGACTAACTGAAGCTGCTGTTTTCTCTTCACCAGAATGACCCAGTTCTGTAGTTTTTATTCTCTAAACAAACCCCTCCACTACAGTATTTAAACGTATTTTAAATTGCATAACTAGATTTCAAACATTTTTTTTTTCCAACAGTCAGGTGGAGCTACCTAGCATCTAAATGTTTATCGTCCAACAAGCATTTAAATGTCTATCATCCAACTAGCGTCTCAATGTTTATTGGCCGACTAGTGTATAAATGTTTGTCTGACAAATGTTTAATGTCCGACTAGTGTCTACATTGTAATCAGTCTGGTCCAGCGGCCGGTCCAGTCTCCCAGCCCAGAACCAGAACCACTCATGATCACATGACCTTCTGGCGGTCTTGTGATGCTAACATGCTGTCTGTCCTGTTCATGCTGCGTTTGCTGTCAGCGTCTCAGTCCAGAGACCTGATCTTCAGTCTGGACAGTCTGGTTCACAAGGAGACGCACAACGGTAAAATGCTGGGACACTTGTCTGAATACATACGACAAAGCTATAAGCACTCACTTGGAAAAGCGTCTAAATATCTGGACATGACTACAGAAACACACCTGGACATGACTGCAGAAACACACCTGGACATGACTGCAGAAACACACCTGGACATGACTGAAGAAACACACTTGGACATGACTGCAGAAACACACCTGGACATGACTGCAGAAACACACCTGGACATGACTGCAGAAACACACCTGGACATGACTGCAGAAACACACCTGGGCATGACTGCAGAAACACACCTGGGCATGACTGCAGAAACACACCTAGACATGACTGCAGAAACACACCTGGACATGACTGCAGAAGCACACCTGGACATGACTACAGAAGCACACCTGGACATGACTACAGAAGCACACCTGGGCATGACTACAGAAGCACACCTGGACATGACTACAGAAACACACTTGGACATGACTACAGAAACACACTTGGACATGACTACAGAAGCACACTTGGACATGACTACAGAAGCACACTTGGACATGACTACAGAAGCACACTTGGACATGACTACAGATGCACACCTGGACATGACTACAGAAGCACACGTGGACATGTCTGCTGTCACTGTTAGGCTTTGACATGTGCTTGGGGGTCATGATCTGGGTTTCTAAGTAGCACGTAGAGACAACTTTGTTGTAAATAGACACCATATAAATAAAATTTTAATTTAATCTGATCACTGCTGTAATCTCATCATCACCATAAACTGGATCACCTCAGATCAGGTTGGATCGGTGCTGTAGTTAAGTTCATTATGGTAGATCGGATCATCTCAGTAGACTGAATTGCTATAGTTGACCAGGTCATGATTATCAGATCTCTACAGCAGACCAGATCATCATGTATCAGATCTCTACAGTAGACCAGATCATCATGTATCAGATCTCTACAGCAGACCAGATCATCATGGATCAGATTGCTTCAGTAGACCAAGTCATTATGTATCAGATCTCTACAGCAGACCAGATCATCATGGATCAGATCTCTACAGTAGACCAGAATATCATGGATCAGATTCTAATAACTTATGATTATGACCTCATTAGAGAACAAATGTCCAGTTTTAGTCTTCTTAAGCAAACCTCAGTTAATGGGTCTGCCAGAGACCAGCTCGACTCTGGTCTGTCCTGGACTTCTGCGGTCCACTTTAGACCCTCTGGTCCAGTTTTTGCTTCAGGTGTTGCATGGGTCCTGCTGGGTTCTGCATGCTTTCCTGGTTTTTCTGTCACTAACTGCTGTCTCTCTGTTTAACGCTGCCAAAAGTCTCGAAAGGACGTAAAAAACATAAAAAACACAAAAAAGGTTTGAAGAAGCTGAAGCGACATGAAAACAGAACAGGTGAGTCTCCTGAAAGGTCAACTGTTTGGTACTGGTACCAGAATCAGAACCGCTCTAGTTATGCTCAGCGGTCCAGTCCACATAAATCCATTTAAATCTAAAGACCTGATCCACACTGACGTCCAGCTACATTCATCACCACCATAAAAGAAGTTATTTCATCTGTTTATTTCTGAAATTATAATGTTAAATCACAACTTTTATGGATGTAGATACAAGGTTTTAATAACTAGACACACGTACTTATTAATCAGAACAGTTATTGATTGGGACCGCATGGGGGGCAAGGCAAGTTGATTTCTAGAGCACAATTCATACACAAGGTAATTCAAACTGCTTGTAATCAGAAAGCTCAGACAGCTGAGCAGCTGAAGACTGCCAGATGTTATTAGCAGAGTGGACTTAAGGCAGAACCAGAACAGAACTTTACTGGTTTCAAACCGGTGGACATGGCCTTAGTCAGTGATGAGTCTCAGGACTGATCTCCATGGTCACCATGGTTTCCATGGTCTTCATGATCTCTATGGTCACCTTGGTCTCCATGGTTGCCATGGGTCACCATGGTCTTCATGGTCTACATGGTGGTTTCAGAAAAACCTCAAGAGGAGAAGAAGGACACATTTATGGAGAAGCTGGCCACTCAGGTGATCAAGAACCTCCAGGTGAAGATCAGCAGTATCCACCTGCGCTACGAGGATGACGTGAGTATCGATTCAGTTTCAGATGTTGCTTCAGGTCCAAGTTCAGGTTCCAACATTGGTTCAGGTGCAGGTTCAATTTCAGGCATTGGATTTAGGTTCAGGTTGAGTTTCCAATGTTGGTTGAACTGCAGGATGAGGTTCAGATGTTGGTTCAGGTTCCAATGTTAGTTCAGGTTCAGTTTCAGAAGTTGGTTCAACTGAAGGTTCAGTTTTAGGTGTTGGTTCAGGTTCAGACATTGGTTCAGGTTCATACATTGGTTCCGACGTTTGTGCAGGTTCAGTTTCAGACATTGATTCAGGTCCAAGTTCAAGTTCAGACATTGGTTCAGAGGTTGGTGCAGGTTCAGATATTGGTTCAAGTTCAGATGTTGGTTCAGGTCCAGGTCCAGGTCCGAGTTCAAGTTCCGATGTTGGATCAATGTCAAGTTCAGATGTTGGTTTAGGATCCAACGGTGATTCAGGTCCAAGTTCAGGCTCTGACATTCGTTCCGGTCCAGATATTGGTTCTGGTTCAGGTCCAGGCGTAGATTTAGATCCAGTTGCTGGTTTAGGTTCAGATGTTGGTTTCAAGTTCAGATGGTTCAGGTGCAGCACCAGATTTAGGTCCAGGTACGGGTCTGGTGTAGAACTGGTCTGATGTGTTTCAGGTGTCAGACCCCGAGAGACCTGTGTCAATGGGAGTGACTCTGTCAGAACTCAGCCTGCAGGTACGTGCACACACTCACATGCATCTCCTATCTCCTACCTGGCATGGTGTTTCTGATGCTCCTCCTTTGGTCCTCTGTTCTTCAGACCACTGATGAGAACTGGAAGTCCTGCATCCTGAATGAGGCAGCCAAGATCATCTACAAGGTACTGCTGATGCTAACTGGCCTCCTAACACTAACCCTAGCAGCAGCTACATGCTAACTGGCCTCCTAACACTAACCCTAGCAGCAGCTACATGCTAACTGGCCTCCTAGCCACGCCTCTTAATTGCCTCTTAAATAAAATCCAAATTTAATCCAGGGTTTGCCTTTTTATTTTATAATAGGCAAAAGCAGTTTTCACTTTTTACCACATAGGCAGATTCGCCTGAACATTTTATATTTAATTCTACCCCCCACTCCCACCCTGTGAATGATCTCTTACTTGATATTTATTCCTTGATTTTATATATGTTTCAAGCCATAGTGCACCAGAAGCCACCAAGTCCAAGTATATATGAATTTAACACCCACAAAGGGATTTATCAAACCTGAACGCAATTTTGCTCATAGAAACTGTGTCTACATTTAACACGTTTCAAAAGGACACGCGTTCAGTCTGTATGTGTAATTACGCACGCATGGTTGTGTTTATTGACAAAAGAAGGAGACATCAAACAATGCAAGGAAACGCAGAGACCTTATTCACCCTCCTGTGAACATTTTTTGAATGTAATGAGGAAATAATCATTAAAACATTTTGGAGCTGTGGGAGGACCTCAGAAGGGACTTGGAGCCAGACACGAGAAGGAGTCACACAATACCTGCAATGATTCCTTTCTAGTTAACTTTTTTCTTTTCTTTTTTTTTTTACATCTGCGTCATTCCAGTGTACAGTAGCTGTTACAAATGGGAGCTCCCAATCCCATTTTTTTTTTTAGATGTGCTGTCAGAAGTCCCTAACGTCATGTGGCACCGGATGGCCAAGGTGATTAGGCTTCCATGCTCTTGGCAGTGATTGAATGACACCAAACAAGGCCTTTTCTTTTTTTTCTTTTCTTTTTTTTTTTTTGTCGCATTTGGCATTTCTCAGAGTGATAGGAGCTTGAATGTGCAGCATGTTTGTGATGCCAAAGTTGTGGCAAAATATCCTGGGTCAGTGCATTAATTTTTATTCTGAGAAACAGTTTTCTGTTTTCCAAGTTGATAGATTGGAGATGGCTGCTTGTAGGTGGGTTAATAAGTGAAATAATTTATTACATTAGAAGCAAGAGCATGTGTCATATTCATTCATGTTTTTTGAGAAAAATAAAAACATATGAAAACCACGCTGGAGAAATAATGATACCCGCAAGGAATATTGAGGAGCTGTTGGAATCCTGAAGAGCAGGTTCTTTTGTTTGAATGGTGCAGCACTGCTGTACAGGCCAGAAAAACACGCTAAACCCTCATTTAATAGGGTGTCTCCAACACGTTTGCATCTGCCACTATTTGCGCAATCACTCTTAGAAAATGGTTCCACATCTCCCACTAAATTCTGCATTGGGTGGAAATTACTAGACCCAAACTGGGATGTTGATAAATCTGTCCCTTAATGTTCACAAAAAAGCAAATTTATAAATCTGCAGAGAAAAGTTGTAGCGGTGTCAGCTGATAAGAAGCCGGTGTTACACCGTGCTTTAATGTGTGTCTGGACGCTTTCAGGGGAAAGTCCGACAATGGAATATCGTTCTTTTAAACGTGTAACCACTGTAATAACAATGCGTTCGTGGTGTTTCCTTCAGAGAAATTAACCCATTTAAGAGAAAGAAATTCTCCATGGGTAATTCCACAAAAGAGAGCGTTCATGTTTCACAGTTTACACAGTAAATCCCATGTGGGAGAGATTTTATAGATGATACTCTGACGTCCCGTTCTCCTTGCAGACCATGCAGACCATGCATGCTTTTAATGTTGCAGACCACAGTTTTTTGCAAGTAGTTTAAAATTTAAACTGGTATTGCTGTGCATCTTTGGTGTAGATTTTACCTTCAAGCAAACTACCCCCAAAAGAATGTCAGCCCCCCCTTGAAAATATTGCTGCCAGCGCCCCCTGTCATCCTCCCAACGTCCCCCAGGGGGCGGTACCCCCCCCCGTTGAGAAACACTGTCATAGATACAGGCTAACATGCTGTGTGCTAACCCTCCAACCATCAGCTGGGCCGTCTGGAGAGTCTCTGTGTTTACTGGAACGTCAACAGTCCCGTCTTCTACAGACAGTCCTGGGAGGACATCGTGGTAAGCAGCCCTATGGTGGTTTGTACTGGATACAGAATCCAGTTCTAACTTGTTTATACTAGAGTGGTCTTCTGCTAAACTCCTGCTCTCCTTCAGGAGCAGCTGAAACGAGGAATCAGCAGTAAAGACCAGGAACTTCCTCACTACCAGTACAGTGAGTTCGTAGTCCTACCATCCCATCTGGTTTATGCTCCACTTTTGAAGCCATGGTTGAAGATAGTCGGAGGTCATCTTGTGACCTTTGACCCTCTGGTCCTCTGTTTGTCTCTGTAGTCTTCAAGCCAATCTTTGCTTCTGCTAAAATGTGCATCAACCCCAGCGCTGAGCTGGAGCTGAAGTCTCCCAAGGTCAACCTGCACCTGGAGGTCCAGAACATCTCCATCGAGCTGACCCGGCCACAGGTACTTGGGGGTAGGGGAGCTCAACTGGAAGCAGACAAGTGAGACAGACAGGTGAGACTGGTGTCATCTGTGTCTCTACAGTACCTGAGCATGCTGGAGCTGCTGGAGTCCATCGACTGCATGGTGAAGAACGCCCCCTACAGGAAGTTCAGGCCCGACTGCCCCGTCCACACAAATGCCAGACTCTGGTGGGTCTCAGGAACAGGGACCCATGGATGGATTCCTTTGGTCACAGAGACCATTCACACAAAAGATGAATGTTCACGGAGGTCATATCAGTATAGGAGTCAGTATGTTGGGTTTCTGAGCTGAACTGGTTTTAATAGTGACACAGAAACACAAACCTCTACTTCTCTGAGAGTTCTGGTCAAGACACGCAGCAGCTGCAACACATACACTGGTTAATTAACCCTGATCAGATCCTGGATTTCTGAAATCTGAAACCTGAGGCAAAGCTCTGCTCAGCTAGGTCTGCTTCACACTCAGAGAACCAGTTCTCTTGGTCCCAGGACCAATCCCTGAGGGTAATTGTAATCATAAACAGAACCTCTAGTTCTAGAACTAATCCTGGAGAAACGCCTTTAGTTAGGGAAATGATCCCTGAGGGAAAACCCTTAGTCCCTGGACTGATCCCTCTGGGTAAATGTACTATAATGGGAAACAGAACGTCTAGTTCTAGAACCGATTCCTGAGGAATGCCCTTAATTGTTCTCTCGCCAATGAGTCAGAGGTTCTTGTGATAATGGACCACTTTGTTGTGTAATTATTAATTTCAACAGGGTCTTCAGGTTCAGGTAAGGGTTTGAACAAAACAGACTCTGAACCTGTGTATAAAACTGGATCTGTGTGGAACTGCTGCACCTGAAGTGACTTCTGGATCAGTGATTGGTGCGTGTCTTTTCTGGATCTGCCAGGTGGAGGTACAGCTTCAACAGCATCATGGAGGTCCACGTTCAGCGTCGCATTCACATGTGGTCCTGGTCCAATATCCGGCGGCACCGGCAAAACCTCCAGACTTACAAGAACGCCTACAAGACCAAACTGCTGAGCCAGAATAAACCAAGCCCAGACTGGGAGCAGCAAATCCAGGTGAGACTGGACCAGAACCCAGATTTTAATAAGATAAGCCTTTACTGGTCCTACACTGTTACATCAGCAGAAATGAAAACAAATTCTAGATAGAGCAAACAGGAAATAATACTAGTATGCCTGATCAAAAATATGTCAGAGAATAAAAGAGAGAATACACATCTCCAGTGGATTGGGTGCTGTTGTATGATCCACTGGGTCCAGAGGATCACACAACTGATTCAGGTCTCTGGACTCCCTGTAATCTCCATGTGCAACCAGATCCATGACAAAAGAGTTGTCGGGTAGCACTGGGGGGCCCAGGACCGTTCCCTGGGGGCCCAAGACTACCATGTTAGGCACAATCCTGTGTCCTCACCACCTGTGGACAGTTATCTGGTCCCTCAGCAGTCTGGCCTGGATGCTGTTGGAGACTCCTCTGGCCTTGTTTTGACTCTGGTTCTGTCTGTCCACAGGATCTGGAGAAGATTCTGGATGTCTTCAGCATCACTTTAGCCCGACAGCAAGCACACATGGAGGTACTCAGAACCAATTCTCAGCGTGTGCATGTATCTGGTTCTGGTCTGACTGTGGATCCTCCTGCAGGTGGTCCGGTCTGGACAGAAAGTGAAGAAGGCCCAGAAACAGGGAGGGTTCTTCAGCGGCTGGTTTGGAAGGAGATCCAAGAAGGAGGAGCAGGACCAGGAGGAAAGCCTGGTACCAGAGGGTAAGTGGAACTGTACTGATTGGATGGTCCAGACCCTTCTAGCACCAATACTGTATCTGACAGCAGTTCTGCTGGGTCTAGGTTCAGGACTGGACCAGATCATGACGGCCGAGGAGAAGGAGAAACTCTACACTGCCATCGGCTATAGTGGCAGCTGCCACAACTTGAGTCTACCTGCACAGGTAACGGCCTGGTTCTGAACTGGCTTTGGGTCTGTTGTTCAGAACCCTTCTCAGTTGAAGATTTGGAACTGTGTAGATCTGAACATACATCCACACAGCTGTAGCTAACCTGGTGGTTCCTGGATCCAGACTACTGCTGCTGAAATGGAGGGACATTAACTGGCACATGCAGCACAGGTGTTCCAGTCAGTCCCTCACAGGTGCTGTTACCTGAGCTGATGAGTCACCTCCCCTCTGCAGCTGAGCAGAACCACACCCACCACCACACACTGGTTCAGAAGTGGTTCTGGGTCTGAAGCATTTCTGGGTCTGCTGTTTTTCAGTACGTGGCAGTGGTCGTCACCTTCCAGCTCCTCAGGACTTCAGTGACACTCAGAGAGCAGCAGGATGTTCCAGAAATCCTCCAGATCCAGATGATCAACCTCAGCACTAAAATCTGCCAGAGACCCGGAGCTCAGGCCATCAGGTGAGGACTGGACTGGACCGGACCAAACCTGCACAGAGTGGACCCGACTTGTACACACAAGACCAACACAGACCACACCAGATGTATACAGTCTGGACCAGACCAACATAAACCACCACTGTCCAGACCTAAACAGACAGGACCTACACACACCAGATCAGACCACTACAGATCAGACCAGACCACTACAGACCAAACTGGACACCACAGACCAGACCCGGCCAGACCTAGATTAAATCCCAGATGTGACTTCTGAATGAGTTGAATCTTGATGTTCTGGTGTCCTGCAGGTTGGAGGTGGTCCTGGAGCACTGGTATGTTACGGGTCTCCAGCAGCAGGGGGCGGTACCGTCACTCATCGCCTCAGTGGGGGACGACGACTCCTCTCTGCTCAGCATCGTGTTTGAGCAGAACCCTTCAGAGAGTTCTGCAGATCAGCTGGTCCGGGTCCAGTCTCAGCCAGTGGAGATGATCTATGACGCGGTAAACCAGACCAGAACGAAATCTCTGTAGACCAGAACTGAATCACTTCCGACCAGACCTAAATCACTTCAGACCAGAACTGAACCACTTTAGACCAGACTTAAACCTCTTGAGAACAGAACGGAATCTCTTTGGACCAGAACTGAACTGTTTTAGAACAGGATAACCAATCAGAGGAAGTTCTTTAGTCATGTGACCTCTGTCTGTTGTCCAGGTGACAGTCAACAGCTTGGTGGACTTCTTTAAGACGGAGAGAGGAGTGGACCTAGAGGTTCTGACGTCTGCAACCCTGTCCAAGCTGGAGGAAATCAAGGAGAAGACCGCCACAGGTGAGTCCAGGTAGACTAGTAATGCCTTGGGTGTTATTATTATAATAAAAATTATAATTATTATTATGATTGTTATTATTATCATCATCATTAGTAGTATTATTATTATTATTGTTGTTGATGATGATGACAGTGCATAATATAATATTGGTTACCACTATTTGGTACACAGGTAGTTGACTGAACTGGAGTTTTACTTCTTTCCACTACTTTTAAGCAAACATTTCTATACAGTTTACATCAGTGGCAGCTGCTGATTTTTAAAACAGGGGAAGCCCATTTTACGTGTTCAGGGTTGGAGTGGCTCATGCCATCCCA